>CAJNOQ010006526.1:0-13507 GCA_905250885.1 Didymodactylos carnosus
AATGAAGACTCTGTGACTGTGTGAACAAAAAAGCTTTCACACTTACCGGCCATTTACTTTTACATGATAAGGGGGGCATTTATGCAAATAAAGACCTAATCTAATAAAATTTCTCATATTTTAATTTTACACTTCAGAAAACATCCTCTTCGTGTTCGTTGTCAAAAATGATGGAAACACAAAAACGTCACATTATTAGTGCATCATAATGTCGAATCAAACAGACAATCTCATATTCACGTTAGATACAATTCAACAAAAGCTTTCCTATTCTATTCTTACATGTTTATTATTTATTGGTGACGTTGGATGTTTGTTGAATGCAATAATATTCTCGCAACCAGTATTAAAAACAAACGCATGTGTTCAATATTTTTCGGCATCATCTTACTCTAACATATTCCTACTTAACATTGGTTTACTCTCAAATATTCTCGATTATGGATACCATATTCAACCATTTCATCATTCTTCTATTCTTTGTAAATTCAGAAATTACTTGATTAACGTATTTGGATTCATTTCACAATCATACATTCTTCTCGCGTGTCTTGAACGTTACATATTATCATCGACAAATATTAAACGACGTCGAATTAGTTCTTTAACTCATTTTCTGATACCATTTGTTGCACTTTTTTGGTTTTTGATTTCTGTACACATGCTTATCTACAGTGACCTAATTTCAGAACAGAAGTTTTGTTTCTTTTCATCCACTAATTACGGACTTTTTATTAGTATTCATAATCTCATTGTGTCTGGATTTCTGATGCCTATACTCACGGTTATATTCGGAACTCTTACATTACATAATGTAAGAAAAATTCGATGTACGCTAAACCGACGATTAAATCAACGTGACTATCAGTTAGTATTTATGCTGCTCTGTCAAGTGTTAATTAACATTGTTTTTAACAGTTTTTACACTACCGGACTCATGTATTTGTCATTTTCTCGTAGAGAAGTCACAACATCAAAAGATACAGCCGTTCAGACATTTATTGGCTTTATAGCCATTCTTTTTTTCTACGTGCCATCGTGCATTAGTTTCTATATTTACACGTTAACTGCGCGCACTTTCCGTCACGAATTATTTAACTTATGTGAAAGATATTACAATTCGTGTTGTAGTAAACAAACAATATCGCAAACAAATCCTGATACACTTATTATAATACGCAACCCTTTGTACGATGTAAATTAATTAGATCTTTCTGCAACTATAGCAAATGAATATCAAGTAGATTTATGGCTTAGTTTTTAACTAATTAGTTTTTATTCATTCACCTGTATTAATGTATCGTTTTACTGTCAAAATCACTGGTCAACCACCGATCGAAAACATCTTACATAGGAACAGATTACGATGATTTGGACATGCCAACAGAATGTTGATCACTAACAATGAGCCATCTGTAGTCAAGAAGATCATGTTCTCTTATTTTCCGGATGAGAAAAGACCTCGTAACATCGGCATTAGAAAAAGATGAGAAGACAGAATTCAGAGCGATATTGCAACGTGTCATATCACTAACTGGAGAAGACAGACTTTGGAGAAGGATAATTGGAGAGAGATCATTAACAGAAATGTGCAGACTCATCTAGTATACAGTGATATCAAAGACATTGTATGCGAATATAAAAAACGCGCAGATAAAAGAAGAAAGAAAGAATTATTAGCAGGAGTGGTGATTCAGCGTGAAGTTACAGAAGTGTTAATAATGAAAAACATAAATAAGCAGTACAAATGCTCTAGTTATGGTGAACAGTTCAAACCACAAGGAATCACAAATCATGTGAGAGCTTGTTCAAAAACAAGGAATTGGTGCAAGAAGAATAAAATAAAATAGAATGGTAGCAAATTATAGTATGTAACGCTTATTGATTGTTGAAACTTTGTGTGAATGATGGACACTATTTAAACTGGCTTGCCGGAGGGTAGTGAACTGATGAATACCTTGGACTCATCTCTCAGTAGTGATCAACAAAACATCCGTCGAGAGTACAAGACACTAACTTCTGTTAGACTATTTGTTTTTGTTTCTCACCCTCCACCAGAAACGGTAATGGGGTCTAACTAACTATTATCTTCAGTAAATGTTTTTACACGTAAAGAAAAAGAAACGAAAAAAAATTTAAACGAGAAGAACGCTAAACAATTGTAAAAAATCGTTGTAGATTTTCAATTTCTTAAAAGATATATTCCTCTTTTGATTTTCAATTTGTCCGCATGCGAATTCGTCCGGGATTTTCAAGTTTAAAAAGCATCGTTGATTTTATGCAAAATCGATTTACTTTTTAGAGTATCGCTTTTGATTTTCTGAAAAATCAACTGCGATTTTTCGGAAAATATAAGTTATATATAAATTTCAAAATATAACATTCGTAATTGTTTAATATATTCGGATTTTGTTGAAGCTGGTTATTTTACTTCTTCGGTTACTCGTATCAAATATAATGTTATTTATCAGTCGCAAATAACAGATAAAGTGCGTAATGTAATTCATTCGCTAATAAATAAATGCTGCATAAAATAATATGTAGAATAAACAAAACAACAAATAAATGTTAGAATGAATGGACGTCGAAGTGGCTGTCAAAGCAGCGGTAGAACGATAGTCTGCTAGGAAGTGACAGATCATTTCACACAAGGTGAATGCTAAGATGCTGGTTACACAGTACAGGTCATTGAAAAAATGAAGGAGATTGATAATGACGATAGACTGGAAACACTCAATCGCTGTAAAACGGCAACGTATTGGAACAAAACGGTCTCTGCAACCATATGGTATAAACATACACATCCGTTAGATCATTCAACACGTCGTTTCCTTTCATTCTGTCGTTTCTAACGTTATCATTTGCTGATTTTATTAATAAATTAACATTATTTCTAGCAATCATGGCTCTAATTGATAGTTGATGTGCAAGTTTAGCCGATAGTTCATAACGAAAATCAATGGCTATTCCCAGTTATTATCGCTTCATTATATTTTTATTATTAATTCATTTTGAGATTGGTAACAATAAAATGTGTTGATATTATGAAGGTCTGAATACTAATATTTTGGGCATCTTCCACTTAACTACTGGAAGTTTGTCAAGAAATATTCTATTTTTTTTATTAACAATACCCAAGCATGAATTCGTAAGCGATTAAGCGTACGGTTCGTCTAGCTGTTTAGAAAAAAGAATTGCTAGATATAAAAAGCGATATAATTAGTTGTAAATCGAGGTGAAAAAAAAGGAAGAAAGAAACACAGCTCATGCAGAGATTCGAACTCTGTACCTAGAGATCAGTAGTCTTCTATCTGCGCCATTGTACCACACGAGCTTACACAAATAGATATACATTTTTCATTCTCTTCTTGTTATTATGGATAGAAATAACACTAAATTTGAAATAACTAATTAACAATAATAAGCGTTTCTCACCATGATGGAAGCATTTATTAGACTTGGGTCTAGAACATGAAATGCTGGAAATTTAATTTCTTAAAATTTTTCTACTGGTGTTGGGTCTCTAAAAGTTGGTCTTCAGACTAAAAAGTGGTGTTTTGTGCTTTTTATCCTGAAGATCTAATAGTACAAAGCTGAGTCTGGCAGATAAAATTTAGAAAACTAAATTTGCTACACATTCTGTTCCAAACTCAAACTTGGGAAGTACTTTGTTCGTGGTGGGAAACTGAAAATTAGCTTTAAAAAAGTGGTTTTCCCGAATTTTCACTGTGAAGGAGATATTTTCCAAACTTGTGCCTAGAAGATAAAATTTAGAAAATTAAATTTCCTCAGTTCTATCTGTTAGGCTCAGCTTTGTACAACTTGAGCTTCACGGTGCAAAATGATAACTACTGTTTCTCCTCATTTAGAACAAGATGATTTCTCACTAGTTACATCTAGCTGGAAATCGCCTTACACTAGATGCATCCTTCGATTTTAACGATAGGATGGAATGGAATTGACTTAAACCGGTGTTCAAGCCGATGAATCGATCGATATATCCCACGATGCATCGCCCAATACATTGTACGATGTATCGGCAGCTTTGTCGGGCGATTTCACGCGTGTCTCATCTGCAGCCGATATACAACTAGATTCATCTTCCGATATATTGCCCGATGAATCGGGTTAAAATCGTTACTAGATACGTAACTAGATACATCTAGAAAAGAATCTGCTGTATCTAGATGTATCGGCCGATAACCCGATTCAACTTTTTCTCTTTTTTACGCATCTAGAAGTATCGCGTTTTGTATCTAGTATATCTAGCTGCATCGGGCGATACTCGATACATTTTTCATGCTTGGGTTGTGAGTATTCGAAGTAAATGTTATCGGTTACGACAGTACCGAAGGTTTGATAATCAACTAATTTTAATGTCATTTATTCATGTTATTCAATATTTCGTGTTATCATTGTACAGTGGGGTATAGGCGGAGATTTGGCTCAAAATCGTAAGTACGCTTTTTTGAGATTCGAATACCGTCATATATATTTTGGCTAATGACCGATTTAATGATGAAAAATTTTTTTTCTAAGAGTTTTCCTTGTTCAGAAAATTAGTAAAGAAAATCCACGTACTAATTAGCGTGTCTATGAAATGTTGATCGCGTATTTCGAACAAAGCAATCGAAAACACTTCCTTTTGATATTTTCGGGAGCAGAAAAATGCCAGCTATCTGATGCTGAAAAAAGTTTTGCTTTATGCTAAAAAGTATGGATAAAAATTCCATACTTTTTCCTAGAAAATTCCTTTTCCGCGCTACGTTACCAGTGTAATCGACTTCCTAAAGTTTCCTAAACTCTGATAGCGTTCAAATTTACTATTCCCACATTGTTTGTTGATAATAATCTCATAAATGAAAAGATTAATTGTATGAGTTCAACAATCATTATTTTAAAACTTTTATTTAAAACAGAAGCTTTCGATTACAACTGTAATCATAGTCAGCTACATTTATGTAGCTGTACATTAAATGTAGTTGACGATGACGATGATTGCATCGAAAGCTCCTGTTTTAAATAAAAGTTTTAAAATAATGATTGTTGAACTCATACAATTAATCTTTTCGTTCAAATTTACATCAAACGTTCATCTCGGTGGCTTGCATCTGTAGTGCATGCGATTTTTTGACTAGACGGAGATATAGGTTGTTAAAAAAGCCTAGTTTTTAAGGTAAAGTTGAGTTTTCTTATATCAAAAACAATTTTATCAAGACAAATTATACATATATCGGAATCAGCGTGAAAAACTACATCGAGTGATATGTCACTTATTCGATTTACAAATAAAAAATTGTTTGACAAAAATTCGTGACAGGGCCCCTCAGAAATTTTTCATCAGAAAAGAATTTTTTTCGAATTTGACTATTCTTACTTCTATTAAAATTTGACACATAAGTCAATACCAGGCGAAAATAATCATTTTTTGACTTATAAAATCGGATGTCCACCTGCTGTATGAAAAAATGTCCACTGTCTATTGCCTTTTTCGATAACAACGGTTTGTACAGGTTTATTGCTATTCGTTAGTATGAGAGTTTTAATTTTAAGTTTATGCGTAATTTACCTCATATTACATTGAATGCACATGGTTGAAACGACTTTTATATCAGTTTGATATATCTGCGTTTAAAATCGATATGAAGTTATTAAACTTGTACGTCGTCTAGAAGATGTTGAAAAGAAATAAGCACATGTTTTACATACGATACGATCACAATAAAAGATAACTTTTCTTCATCGTTATAGTTAAAAATAACAAGATACCTATGATAGATCTTTTAGACGGATAGAACATATATTCTTGTTAACATTAGCTGTATCTGCGAAAAAACAATCACTTCGCCTATTTGAAAAACTGCAATGCCTCTTTCTCAGAAACATCAATTGTAAAACCTTTGAACAAAGCGTAGTGTAGTGAAGATCACTGTAAAGAAACGAATCTGTAGTCGTTAGAAATAAACGGAAAGAATGTGCAGATGTATACTCAAATGTTACTGAATAAATATGGCTTTTTACAGTATTTCAATCTTTTGAAGTTATTTGTTCTACTCACTGTAAGGATGATCAGAAGTAACTACTCGACTACTCTATTTCAAGCCAAATGGAAATATCTGAAACTCACAGCCTGAAAACGACTCATCTATCTGGGAATTGTAGGTGAACACACCATTCAATTAAAGTATTCGAAACCCAGCTTTATCACAGTAGTATCGAGAAGCTCTACTTCTGAATGGAAACCAAACGTGCACGTTTCTAGTCATAAGTAAGCGCATTAGCGTTAGCAACCTCAAACGGGCAGCAAATATGTTGTACACCTGACAAAGATCAGTTATTCAGGTTAACCCTTTAAGGACGAATGTCCTTCCCAAGGGACATTATAATAGTTGACTTAAAAAATGTAACAAAAACCCAAATCCAAAAATGAACAGTTGTCTAGACTAAGGTAGTCTAGTAGATTATTAACTGAAAAACTAAACGCTTTTAACTGGCTTCTCAATGAAATAATTAATTTGTCAAGATTAAACATTTTTTTAAATGCAAGGTTTTATTTTGAAGGTTTAATCCCTATGTCGAGCTTTTCTTTAAAAATACCACCGGTTCAACAAAATATCGTCGGTATACCACGCCCTTAATCGACGGTAACTTATCAGACCGCGGTCTAAGAAAATACCGTACAATAATCGTTTTTATCCATTCACCATTGTATTTTGCATCCATGAAGATATAAAAGAGACAGGAAAAATTCGAGAAACTTGATTTCTTCTTCAAATTTTCTTTTAGATCAGATAGACTCGTCGAAGTTTGAACTTCGACTCGAGTCTAGTTTCGCTCGATCCTGCGCCTATCTGCGCTTACAAGTGCTCAACAATAAAAAAAACAAAGTTGAGAATTAGTTTCGAACTCTTATTCTACGTGTTCATAATAACAAAATATCAGACGGTACCGACGGTATACAGTGACATATCGCGTGGTTACCGTCGGTATACCGGACAGTATTTTCGTTTACTATGGCGGTATACCTCTCGGTAACCATCAGTATTTTGCCGGTATTAAGCACTAGATCTGTTCATAGAGCTTTATTATTGTGACTGATATTGACGAGCATTACATTCATCTATCCTGAGAGAACAGCCCGTAGGTTTCGAAGTGATCTACTGTCACGATATAACAACTAAAAAAAATGTTCCTTGCAAAGGACATTCAGTCATAAGGGCATGGAATATTGTACAAACGTACTAATATAATAATCCAAGCTTTAACATTGAAAATGAAATATGCTCTAGGAGAATGTACGGGAAACGTTTGAACTGTAACGTTCATTTAAGTGTTAGTTCAAGTAGAAATTATTTTACACAATATCTAGCTCAAAAATAACTAAATACTATATTGAAATGAATATTTCTTTTGCACAGAATATGTTCCTTCTTTGCTATTTTTTAAACAACTATAAAAATACGTGTTGATCAGTACTTTGTATGATAACAGTAAAATAAATAGAATCATCCCGATGAAAGGAATTCGTTTCTCTTCAACAAAGAAAACTCGTAAAATTCATGCCGTTAAGACCGATCTGTTATCTCTATATGGAAAAGAAGCTCATTTTTTTTGCCATAGCATGAGCATACTGAGGTCCCCATAATCTCTATTTTTGTAATCAACTTCCTCGCGTTGTCAAAAAAACGCTCGACTTTTAAGGGTTAAATCAAAGTTTTTACATTCTCAAATATCACACTGATTTACTAGCTAGAGATGCCGTTCTTCTAACATGTTTTCATCGTCGTTATCACCAAGTTACATCGGTGACAATTGTTGTAAGTAATTGATTTAGAAGTTTAGTCGAATATAACTGTTGTGCAAAAAATATATGACAAAAGACGTTAATCATCGAGGAGCATAGTTAGTTTACTCGTTGGAAACGTGGCATTGCCACGTGATCCAAAGAAAAGACATTCTATTAAATGAGTCATTTCTACTGAGATAAACTTTCTTTATATTCTAATCTCTCACTCTTTCTATTTTTATTTTCTTCTACAATGATCATGATTTATTTTCTTACTTATGTATGACTAATAGTTTAAACATGTAGCTATGTTCTATTTATTTTTACCCTTCGATCTTACGTTTTGGACTTTTTTTTCGTTTCTTTTTTAAACTTCGACCTCTCTATTTTCTCTTTCGATAAATGTAGCTATATCTAGTCATTCAGTATATTAAACAACCGTCATTCTCATCATATATTTTACATTGTGTGCTGCTCACAAACGACGACAAAATGCGTGATATTCAAACTATGAAATGTTTGTACGAAATTCCAGGTAATTTTTTCAAAATTTACTCATGAACCTTTGGATAATATCAGTGATGGTGATACTAATTTATTTGATCTTTCTTGATACAGTTTATGTGTTCATATCATCATTTTCAGTAAGACCTCAATCTTTGAACTGATACAACGTCATTTCGCGTAACTGTACTATCTGACTGCGTTATCGTTTTTAGGGAACTTCAGAATGTTATAACTTTTTGAGAAAAAGTCATTGAGACTTGCACAACCTCTCGTTAAAAAGAAAATTTAAAGTACTTCAAAACTGGAGTCAAGAAAACTGCTGCAAAGTTTTCGGTCGGACAACACCGCGAAGGAAAAAGAGAGACGCCTCATCTTGATTTTTTTCAAAATAGTACCTTCCAATTATCTGGATATATCGTCAGAAGGAGTTTGGCTAAATCCAGTTTTGAAGAACTTCGACTCTCCTTTTTAATGAGAGGTCTAGACTTTGAGTCTAGACTTCAAACATTCTGAGAAACACATGACGAATCAAGTGTTTTCTTTTTTGTAGAAAATGAGTTATTTGTTCACTGTAAAGTAAGACTCCCATGGATCGACGTGAAGAAAAGTATTTCTCTCTGAAGACATGTATCTCCATACGTGTTGACCGTAGAATAAAAACTACTAGCCCTTACTTTTCATTGAGAGTCTAGACAGTTACCCGAAGCCATCATGGGTCTGTTCCGCCCCATCCTATGGTTATTTTGAAAAGTTTCGTCTCATACCGTAGGATCTTGTAACACTCTATGGTATTTCCCTTGCAGTTACCTGTCCTATTTGATCAGAGTGATAGACTTTCTGGATACGCTGGAGACGTCGTGTACCACTGAATTATTTAGCCTACAGCTGTATATCTTGCTAAAGTTCGAACAATGTTAAACATTGTACGTTTTACACGATAAATCACAAGAAATTCTTAATTAGAAAGGATTAAGTATTCACCCATATGTTCGCTTATCTAAACTTCTGAGATAATGACTTTCAAAAAGTTTCTAACAGTTGATTATATTGTTCAACAAAACATGACGTTGTAAATACTTTACTCTTTTTTACTGGATAATTGGTGCCGACGAAAAAAAGTTTTAGTAAATGCTGAAGTTCATATCTCGGTACGAGCACAATGTTTCAAAAATATAAATTTTTGTATGGTTTCTAGTTATACAGTCATCAACTGAACAATTTCAAAATGTTTATACAAAAGCAAAAGCCTCAAGTAGATTAATTCGTTTGGCTGATTGGATTGCTTTAAAGTCATTGTCAATTGCGGTCACTGTTGCTACTCCTTTAAATCGACCGGGTATGTTGAACGTCTTCAAAGACAGCGAAATAATTTTATTACATTGTTGTTGTTTTTTATATAGTCAAAGTACTTGATGATTTTGTTGCACGTCAAATCAAACAAATTGAAACAAGATATCCAATTATAAATACGCCTACACAACAGGTATACATCAAAAATATCATTTTTCTTAATTCTCTACTGTGATTTTAAAATTGTCTACTTTTAGGTTGTTGATAAATTCAATGAGAAAACAGAACCTGTTCGTCAAGTTGTCAATCGGCTTAAAGAAGCAGTTACAACTCTGTTTAATGTTCAATTATATATGGGTGGTAAGTCAACAAAGGTTAATGATGATGATCGTTCACAACGAGAAGTACAAACAAAGTCTAAAACAAAATTTGTAAGTTCAACTGAGACAAACGGAACTGATTATCAAAGTCTTCGTGTTACGGTAACGACAAAAAATCAAGCGACACCAGATGTTCAACGTCTTCATTCAAAAGTTCAATCATCCAATAGTGAACTGATATATCCACAAATTGATCAATCAATAATAGAACCAGAAGAAGTTGCTCCTCATCATCATCAACAATTTGATACCCCTAAATCATATGATGTTCGAATGTTACATTCCAATCTTCAAGCAGCTGAACAACGTGAAATATGGCAGAATTTTCGAAAACAGGATGATGAGACAGAAGAACAACAAGACACAACAGGACCTCATTATCCACAATTAAATATTGATTCATTATAAAATTAAGAGCAGAAAATTCACTAGGATTCTAAGACTTTTCTACTCCTTTTTTTGTTCTCGTACTGTGAGTTATGCTTTAAAATAAAATAGATATTATTAATAGTGATACGAATCTGGGCGAAATCCACAAATTTTTTACGAAGATAATCTATGACACCCTTTATCATCTAGCCACTACGATAGATATATCAGTCGATAGAGAATCAACGGGTCCTAAGACACTTTTTTCACTATCATATATATATGAACTTGTAGCGCGAGAAATTCTCTATCGATTGGTATATCTATCGTAGTGGCTAGATGATAAAGGGTGTCATAGATTGTCTTAGACTTTTTGCACATAGGAGATTATTTTCCATAGACGGAAGTATTTCTAAACATACTTGACCTCAGAACGACTATTTCCGTATATGTGATATACAGAAATATAGCGCAGAAAAAGAGCTTTCGAATGACATATAATAGTTCTACTGAGGTATGAGGCCGAGAGAGACACGCTCGAAAATATGATCAATAATACGTGTCAGAAGCGATTACAGTTAATTAGACCCGATGTTTTCTGAGAGCATATCTAAGGTCTGCCGAGTGGCTAGAAATGTTCTCCTTGTTCATTCTGCATCTAACCATGTATGTGTCGATGGAATTCAAGCAGGCGCCGATTCCATCAAATAATCGCCACCGTCCGTTTTTAAAAGCTTTTTCGATCGAGTTTGTTTTGTTTTGATTAGAAATTATTACTCTTCTTCTTAACTGCAAAACCAAAACTTCAATCATGTTTTCCGTGTATTGCTTGAGCACACTGTTGGAAACGGGGAGGTTGTCAACTTTTGTAACTTCGTTCTCCAGCATACCATCTATTCTAAAAGGCTTTTTTACAGACCACAAGAAAGAGCACATTTGAAAGTATCAAACATAACTGAGTTCTCACTTTTGCTACACGTTTTAGCGAAAATAGTAGCAGAAGAAAAAGTTCAAGCCAAACATAGATTTTGAGTTTGTAAAGTTTTCATTTTTTTAGACTTTCATCTAATTGGCTTAATTGTATTGATTGAAGAATAGCTGATTGATTCACGTAGTTGTTTACTCACATTCGTACCGTTTTAGTCAAGAGAGAGAGTGTGTCTAAATTCTATTCTTTTCGTAATACTGACGGGTGAAATCTACTTGCTGTAGAGATACAATACATTTACCGTTTACCGTACAGTTACCGTAACTTATCACGGCAAAATTGAAATGATCTATGTAAATGCAAACTTCAACTGATTTATGATGAAAGAAAATTATTAAAGCGATGTTTAGTTGTAAATGAGTTCATGAGAGTTCATTATTTATGTTGAGAATTATGAAGTAAAAAGGGCCATTTTGAAAATTTTCGCTGATGTGGTTGTTGTGTACAGAGAATCTATTATTTTTTTTAATACTCTCAATCGAAAGATTAGCTCATATGTCATGAAAAGGATGTGAGAACAGGAATGTAAAACACTCATCGTGTGACCTACTCTTTGCTGTCTACTAGTAGATTCTCATCGTCCAAAGGCCGCCAAAATTAGAAGTTTCACCCGACCTGTTTATTATTTTTCTTCAAACAAGACGCACAATTATAGACGAAGGATATCCTAGGTCGACTATTTCCTAAATGGATTCTCTCCATTATCGGATCTAATTGACTCCACGATGGATCCAAGTAGAACTCGTCGACGACTAAAAAATGTACTATTTACTCTTTTCTCATGCAAAAAGTGGTATTTTTCATTAACGACTTTGTACATTAGTCCAATGACATATAGAAAGCAATATGTGAATTTTGTTGAACAGAGTTAAGGAGTTTTAATATATTAATTAGAGAAGAATTCTGTTTTAAGAGAATAAAAGTATCATCAACGTATCTAGTATAAAATAACACACCGTCCTTTTTTTAATTCAGAAGGTCTATGCATTCTGGAAAAATAAAGAACAACATTGATATTTAACTGATCGTAGGCGTACTTTTTCCTTTCATGTCGATGTTGCTTTGCAATCTTAATTTGATTTTCTTTTCTCTATGGTGTAATAAAAGAAGCGTTAAAACTGGATATAGTGGCATACCAACATACGGGAGTACAACTAAAATGTTACTAATGATTGGTGATGTAAAAAATGTTGCATCAATTGTAACAAATAATCGATAAAATGTTGGTGGACTACATGAGATACAATACCATACTACAAATAAAACGAGTTGTTTTGTTAATCTTTTCGATGGTGAACTTTTATTTCTTAATAATAAGCGACTAATTAGTATTAATGTTGCTGAAATCATTAGTGCCATTGGTAGAAAATTTGAATATGTTAACCATACAATAATCAATACTAAATCGAGATTGAAGCACGTAACACATGTTGCTGTAGGCGCACATTGTGGTATAAATATAAATAAGCAAATTACAATTAAATTTAAAACATAAAATAATGTAAAGCGAACTACTTGTTGTTTTGTTGTAGGTAATATATCAGTCTTTTCAAATAAAATAAAATGTCTTTCGATACTTAACCACGTTAATGCGTAACCAATACCAGAAACAGCAGAATAAATTGAAACTAAATGTATTTTACATAATATTGGAAATCTTTGAAGTAAATGAATAGCCTTCGAAAGTAGAAATGAAGGTGAATTATAGACAGCAACAGATAATGCATAAATTGAAATAAAATTCAAAATGTGATTAAAATATTGTTCTCTTTTACTTTGCCTTAAAAATCGAATAAAACAAATACCGGTACTCAATATACACACGACGGAAAATATTGGAAATAAAATGAAATAATATAATTCATATGTGTAGACTATAGATGAATCGAATATACTAGTATTTGATGAATTCATATTTTGAATACTAACAAATAATTCTCATTTTAAGTGCAACCTCACATATTATTCTTACCAATGAAATGAAGAAATGTTTCGTATTTATATTCACTCGTTGTGTAATTGTTAAAGTCCTGTAATTGAATCTATTTCTCCATAAGATTTTCTCATTCATTACTATAATTAACTTGAAAATAAAAGACAGAATGCACATCTCTCTGTAATTCAATAGTCTTCGAAAGAAGAAATGATGATGAATTATAGACAGCGAATACATAAAGATGCCAAAGT
>CAJNOQ010006527.1:0-13507 GCA_905250885.1 Didymodactylos carnosus
TTCTTTTTTTGATAAACAGAGAACAAGAATAATGTGATTCTCGTCGTATGTCTTTCAACGATATTTTCTTTATAAAAGTAATCTGTTTAGCAAGCGAAAAAAGGTACTTACCGCCAGAAATGGTGTTTGTCCGATATTGTTGCCTGCATTGACCGACAACGGTAGTTCTCCCAATAATACTTTCACAATGTCCGGATTATTTCGTTTAGCACCAGCTAACAGAAGTGAACCAGTTAGCTCCTTACTTTTCCATGGATTATCCGTTGTAATTTGTGAACGCTTGAAAGCGATATTTTTATTTATACTCTGACTGAATAAAACTTTCAGATAATTTACATTACCAAGTTCAAAGCATTATATAACTCCTCGATCATATGATCCATATGCCTATTCTCAAATGATGCAAGTTGGTTGTACTCAAGATCTGAGCTTGTCCGATTACCATCAGCACTACTACAACGAAGATGTTGCATGGCACCAGATGATATTTCACTTTCGCCACAGCAATGCTCATCTGACGACGAAATTGCTCCGCGTGACTGTAGATTTTCCACAACTAAAGTTGAGAATCGAGAGTAAAGATCTAACGGAGTATGTCCTTGGCCTGTTAAAGCATTTGTTTGGCATACCGACATTTGGGCGATGAAGATTAAAGAAACAGTGGTTACAGTTGAATATAAGGAATATAGAAAAGCTCTCACAGCATAAAAAGTTTGTTCAAAGGCAATTTTATCGTTTTACAGCATACTTTAACAAATGCACTACTTCTGTTTGCTTTTGTCGTAGATGCGGCCAAATGTCGTTGCGTCCGAATGTCGCTGCGCTCAAATGTCGCGCGCGCCCAAACGTCGGCGCCCAAATGTCTGGTAATCCATTTATTTCTACATCATTCGTTGCTAATCAGATTACTTTTATAAAGAAAATATCGTTGAAAGACATACGACGAGAATCACATTATTCTTGTTCTCTGTTTATCAAAAAAAGAACGAAAAACACACATCATTTTAATAAAATTTCTAAAATATAGAAAGAAAGCGTCTTTTTTCCTGTTATGACAGATAAATGTGTGACACGATTCTTCCACGAACTGACTACTATCTCCTTCATAAACTTCTGCTTAATAACTCGATGAAAGCGCCATTGAAGAGCACGAGACATGAGAGGGTATCACTCGATTATACTTCTCGAACGAGACGATATTGATTTAACTTGAGAAGTTTATAACGGAGACTATACCTGATTCGCGAAAATATCCATGTAACGATGAACGATACTCAGAAAAAAAACTGAAAAACAAAAACTTTTCTTCGCTACTTTAGACAGATAAAAGCGTTCATTAACCAGGGGCTGAGAGATTGATGTACCAACTTGTAAAGATCTTCTGTTCTATAACAGAAGTTTTACCGAAGAGATATTTAATTTCAACAGTAGATCCTTATCTTCATTGTTTGAAAGTTTAACATTTACTCCGCTTCGAAGCAGAATAATAACAATTTCAGTAGTTGAACATTCACGTGCGTATATCAAGTATGATCAACATAGTCAATAGCGATATTGTTCGATAGGACAATCAACAAATATTCAACATCTTCAAACTGACGCAGTCATATTATTTTATGTATTACTGTTTCATTCTCTGCCCCAATCGCGCATGCGTAAATTCCTCGACCATGTCGTTTACCACTTTTCACTCCGCGTCATACTTGTCGCCATTCGCAAATTTTTCAATTCCCCGAAAACGTTTCTTCCCAACGTCCAAGGTACCACTGACCATCACACTTGTCCCCGTTCGCAAATGTGTAAATTCCTTCACCGTGTTTCACACCGTACTGCCACTCGCCCTCATACCTGTCCCCATTTCCAAATGTACATATTCCTCGACCGTGCTTCTTACCATCTTTCCATTCACCATAATACCCGTCGCCATTCGCACATGCCTCAATTCCCCGAGCATGCTGCATACCATCTTGCCATTCGCCGTCATACATGTCCCCATTCGCAAATGCGTAAAATCCTCGACCATGCTGCTTACCATCTTGCCACTCACCCACATACTTGTCCCCGTTCGCAAACGTTTCAGTTCCTCGAAACTGTTTCTTCCCACCGTACCACTGACCGTCATACTTGTCTCCGTTCGCAAATGTGTAAATTCCTCGACCATGCTGCTTACCATCTTGCCACTCACCCTCATACTTGTCCCCATTTACAAATGTGTAAATTCCTCGACCGTGCTGCTTACCATCTTGCAACTCACCGTTATACTTGTCCCGATTTGCAAATCTGTAACTTCCTCGACCATGCTTCTTATCATCTTTCCATTGACCATCATACCTGGCACCATTCGTAGATGTTTCAGTTCCTCGACCATGTATCTTCCCACCGTACCACTGACCGTCATACTTGTCCCCGTTCGCAAATGTGTAAATTCCTCGACCGTGCTGCTTACCATCTTGCCACTCACCCTCATATTTATCGCCATTCGAAAATGTTTCAGTCCCACGACAGTACTGCTTTCCATCTTTCCATTCGCCCTCATACAGGTCCCCATTTGCAAATATATAAATTCCTCGACCGTCCTGCTTACCATCTTGCCACTCACCGTCATATTTATCGCCATTCGAAAATGTTCCCGTCCCACGACAGTACTGCTTTCCATCTTTCCACTCGCCCTCATACAGGTCCCCATGTGCAAATGTATAAATTCCTCGACCCTGCTGCTTACCACCTTGCCACTCGCCGTCATACTTGTCCCCATTTCCAAATGTGTATATTCCTCGACCGTCCTGCATACCATCTTGCCACTCGCCGTCATACTTGTCCCCATTCGCAAATGTGTGAATTCCTGGACCGTGCTCCTTCCCATCTCGCCACTCGCCATCATACTTGGCCCCATTCGCAAATGTATAAACTCCTCGACCGTGCTGCTTACCGTTTTGCCACTCACCTTCATATTTGTCGCCATTGGAAAATATTTCAGTCCCACGACGGTACTGCGTCCCATCTTTCCATTCACCGTCATACTTGGTGCCAATCGCTAATGCTTCCATTCCTCGACCATGCTGCTTTCCATCTTGCCATTCGCCGTCATACAAGTCCCCATTGGCAAGTGCGTAAACTCCTCGACCATGCTGCTTTCCATCTTTCCATTCGCCAGCATACTTAGCGCCATTCGCAAATGTTTCAATTCCCCGAAAGTGTTTCTTCCCATCATACCACTGACCGTCATATTTGTCCCCGTTCGCAAATGTGTAAATTCCTCGACCGTGCTGCTTACCATTTTGCCACCCACCTTCATATTTGTCGCCATTGGAAAATATTTCAGTCCCACGACGGTACTGCTTCCCATCTTTCCATTCGCCATCATACTTAGCGCCATTGGTAGATGTTTCCATTCCTGGACCGTGTTTCTTCCCATCGTACCACTCACCGTCATACTTGTCCCCGTTTGCAAATGTGTGAATTCCTCGTCCGTGCTGTTTACCAGCTTTCCATTCGCCGTCATACTTCTCCTGGTTCGCAAATGTGTAAGTTCCTCGACCGTGCTTCGTATTATGTTTCCATTGGCCATCATACCTGTCGCCATTCGGAAATGCCTTAATTCCTCGACCATGCTGCTTACCATCTTGCCACTCACCGTCATACTTTTCCCCATTTGCAAATGTGTAAATTCCTCGACCGTACTGCTTACCATCTTGCCACTCGCCGTCATACTTGTCCCCATTTCCAAATTCCTTGACCGTGCTTCTTAGAATCCTTGTACTCCCCGTCATGCTGCAAAGTGTTTTGCATTCTTTTCACTTCAAAACTATCTGAGAATAAACATTTCATGCGACAGAACGAAGCGAAAAGTGTTATGGTTTTGAATGACAAAAGTTTCGTTTCTTAATAGTGAATTGCATTTCTTTCCATTGCCGCCTACTACAGCTGTACCTGTCAGTCAACCTTGCGGCTACTTTTGAATAGGATTATTTCATTGAACAGTGTTGTTTCATCAGCGCCACTCGGTGAACGACGGATTTCTTCTTTGTTAACAAGCAAATGCTTTCAGAATCAATGTAAGAAAGAAATGCATTTCACTATTAAGAAACGAAAATTTTGTCATTCAAAACCATGACACTTTTCGTTGGTTCTGTCACATGAAACGTCTATTTTCAGATAGTTTTGAAGTGAAAAGAATGCAAAACACTTTTCTTTCTCTCTCTCTGTATATGATTAAAATATACAGTCGTTGACTCTAGAAGTCAGTGATGTCTCACATGTCGCTTGCTCTTGCTTTGTTTTACATCAGCAGTCACCGTCACATGAATAACAAAAGATAATCTCACTAGTTTTTCTAATTGACGCCACCTTAACACAAACTCTTCCCATTCTACTTCAATGTTACACTAGTCTTCGTTCTTCTTTTATTCAACATATGAATGTTCGATACTGTAACATTGATCCAGAGAACAGGAAACTGCCACCAGCCTATGATTACCTCAGTTCACCACTAGTGTCATTGGAAATCTCACTTGAGAAAGTAATACCACTCATCGATAATCTTCAACACTATACTGAAATCGCTATACAGCACTGTCATTCGTCCGATCGTCTAACACAAGCGGAATCAGCTGCCTTGCATTTGTACACGATGGAGTGGGGTGATAGAAGCTTTTATCACATATTTAACAATGCATTACAAGATGCAAATCGTGCAGCATTAAAACCATGGTCTCCGTACTTAAAACCGCTTGACACTGCTCTTAAAAATCTGCCGTCTACGAAGCTAATATTACAGTGTGCTGTCCATGCTGAAGTGAGTAGAAGCTTTAAGCACGGACAACTACTGGCATGGTGGTCACTTAATCCCTGTTCTTCCTCGTTCAATGTCATCAAGGACTTTCTGGGCCCCGATAGTACATTGTTCATGATCGAAGCAGCAAACGGAAAAAGCATTTCATCTTACACTTGCCATGTCAACGAGAACGAATTTGTCTTGATGCCCGGAACCAGACTGAAGGTAGTGAGTAATGCGCTTCATTTCTCTGGTCGCCCACATAGCGTATATCTACGCGAAGTTGCAAGTAACCACGAATCAATGAGTGCTTCAGTATCGTCAATCAAGTTTAATCGGACCACAAATTCTGGTTTATCATCAATAGTCCCGAAGAAGAAAGTGCCTTTAGATGCATAAATGAGACCTATATGATATATTAAACCAATAATTTCATCGAAATTTTCCAGATATAAAGTTTAATGAAAATTTGGACTCATAGGTAGAAAACATTGGAGAATCTAATGAGAAAACTTCCGAAGGCTCTAGAACATTCCCAGAGGAGTTTTGGAAAACCTTTTTTAACAACATTTAAAAGAATTACAATATGATGAAAAAAACATAAATAATTTATCAATTGTATCAACAACTGGAGAATGTTATTATCAAATTGAACAATATGAACAGGCAATTGAATATTATAGAACGTCATTAGAAATAATGGAAGATAATAATTTAGAAAATAATCATGATATTGGACGTTTTAACAATTCTGTTGGATTACACTGTGATAAAATGAATCAAGATAATTTGGCATTACTCTAATTTAATAAATCATTAGAATTTTACGAAAAATATTGTAATATAAATAATAGAGAACACACTATTTAATTCTTTTTGTGGTTTTCACTCAGAAGTTGTTGAGCTATTGCTGCAACCCGGTTAACACCAAACCATCCGAGAAGCATACAACATGTGGCTTGCGCTTAGGGAGCACAACAGACGGAACTTCCTAAGACTAGTGCGAGTCCATGCAAACCAACGAAATTTGTTGCAATACGTCCAAAAATTAGTCTCTGTCGTTGAGTTGTTTTTTTGAAGCTGTCGAAAATGTTTTTATACTAATTCATGCACCCCGAATAACAAGCTTTTCACTACCCAGCTGGGCTTTATCCAGGCTGTATGGCAAGAATTCCATACTGATGTTTAGTTAGATGTTACTGTAACTTTCAAAATTCACCATTCTTCTTTCTTGTTTTTTCAGTTCGAAAATTTCATTTCTCTTATAATCTCACTTTAGTTGTCGTTTTTTTTCTTGTAAAGACTCGAGTTGCAAGCCAACCGCAACTATAACTCATGCAAATAAACAACAACATTTTCATCAAAAGACGATAATATCAGCGTGTTGCAACACCACGTCGATGCTGTTAAACCTTTTAAATGGCATTTTCTTTATCAGAAATGTATAGACTTCCTTTTGGGATGAGTGTGGAAAGACTAATTATTTGTATTCAAGAGGGTGTCAGAATATTAATATGCAGTGTATTCTCACAAATCCGCTATTTCCTCAGAGCTTGCTGGACTTGGTGTATTCTCCATCAGAATGCACTACTAATCCTATGTATCTATAAAATATGCTGGTTTTTTTGTATTCTGGACGAGAATACACTTTTATATAGACAGACATCGATAAACATACTGAGTTTGGTGTATTCTCGAACAGCATACACTACTATTCGAATGCATCTATAAAATATGCTAGAATTGCTAGGTACATGGTATTCTCGACTACAAGCATTAAAATGCTGTCTTGTAGCTCACTCTCGTCCTACACTGCACACTGAGTCAGATATGCAAAGGATAGATTTTGTTCTCAGTCTCATTTCATATGCAATTTTAAAGGCAGCAAAAAAATTAGAGTATTCATAACTAAGGCAAAATCGATGCAAACTTCGTCAGAATACGAAGTTGTACTCTATTTTTTCTGCACTATATCGCGGACTTTAATCGAACTGTTAAAAACAACTTAGAATACTTTGGTTTTTGAAAACGGTTTTCTAAAAACCAAGATAAAATAGGGTACATCATGATATCTTGACGACGTTTGCATCGATTTTGACTGACGCGAGAACCGCCCCGAATCAAACAATTAAAATCATCATTATATATTCAAGTAAATAAAGAATTAACAAATGCAATAATAATAACTTCAAATAATAAATATAATATATTAATAATAGATAAATGGATATCAATGAATTTTGTTAATATTTCTGGACAATTTAAATATAAAACTAAAAATATTTCATATAAATTAATAGTTAAATCAATTCCAAAAAGATTATCAAAAGAAGAACTTATTAATCATAAACAATTTAAAAATTGTGTTAAAACTATTGATATAATTGGTGAAAATGCTATTATTGAATTAAATGATAAAATAGTTTGGGAGGAATGTTTAAAAACGGGTTCACTTCGAATTCACTATATAATTCGACATATAACGTTAGAAATAACTCCATATACTAAAATAATTGATCCTGATAATAGTCCAATAACATTTGAAAATTGGTATGGAAATCGAATGTTAGATTATAAACCTGATATAATGCAATTTGATTTTAAAAAAGATCAAATATTTCGTTATAGATGGAATTCAAAAATATGGTTAGAACAATTTCATAATATTGATTCATATAGTGAGAATTTGAAGAATAATGATCAATATACTTCACTTTCTATTCGTCATATGTTACGTGTTACAGTTATGTTAAATACAATGGCTGCTGTAAAAAATGGAAAATATATATTAGAAGATGGTAAAACAATTATTCCATTTAAATTTGATACAAAACAAAGACAAAAAATTAAAACAATATTATATAATCATCAATCAAAATTAATTGATTCTAATCAAGAAATAACAATTCAAATTCCATTTAAATCTACGAATATTCATGTAAATAATGAAGATTGTTTAATATCTTATGCAAAATTAATTTCAAATGGATTAAAACCAGTTTTATTAAATATGGCTAATTCAATAATACCTGGTGGTGGTTATCGTAAAGGTGATGGTGCACAAGAAGAAAATATTTTTCGTCGTACAAATTATTATATTAGTTTAGATTATTCATTAGATCAAAATATACCATATATACAACATAAACGATCTAAATGTGATTCAAATGGTAAATTAGAAAGTATGTCAAATACAATGTATCCAATTGATGAATTTGGTGCAATTTATGCAATTTATGGAACTGGTCACCAGTCACTGTTCTTTCAAATCGACATAATTTTACATCTGTAAGTGGATGTTTGTTGCTCTATAATATCTTTTAACACTAAAAGGCGCTTCCCATAGTGTAGGAACAGTCACATTAAAGGCTGTAGAATAAAAACTTTCTATACGTGTATTATTTCTATGGAAAATGTGGCAGTATTGTCTATGGGAACTGAAGTAGATGAGTTTATTACAGTATAAAAAACGAGATAGATGAGCATTAACTTTTCTACATCTTGATTATGCAGAAAACAGTAATTGGTGACCAGTTACAGTTACTAGGAACGGTAACTGATCACCAGTTACAGTTACTAGGAAGGGTAACTGAAACTGTCCCACCTCTAGTTTGAATTAAACAGACACGTAACTGCCTCTTTTCAACATTTGCTCTGGCTGCTTTTTCACTCAAGAACAAATTCAATCTGTAGTTAATGGAGTTCTAAGCAAGAAATTAAATTTTTGCCACTTTAAAACGTGCATTTAAATGAAGAAATTATATTGCCAAAAAAACCTTGATGTACGAAACATGACAGAGAAGGTCAATTTCCATGCCATGAACGCCCAATACCGAATGAATACCCTTTTAAAAAGTTAGCAAAAGTACGTATTATGAGTGCGTGTGTTACATTTATCTCAGAGAAATATGTTAATAACAAGCCATTCTTAAACAATCTTGTCTGATTATGTTTTTGGTAGTGTGGCTACCAAAAGCATAATCAGAAACCACCATTCTTTGTATAGTTGAAAACCTTCAATGTTTTCAAGCCAAAAATAAATTTTCAGAGTTAGATTAAATGGGCATAAAATTGCTCAGAAAATAAACCCCAGAACGTTTTTCAGAAAACAAATGAGGCATTTTGTAGAAAATTCGATTCTCTGTCCGATGGTATAGTTTCCAGAATTTTTGGAAAAAATATCTAGGTGAGGAAATTTAATTTAAAATTTAAAACTTTTTAGATTTAATTTTTCGATATGAAAATTTAACTTTTAATTTGGTTTTAAGTGCAGATTTGTAATCAGCGCAAAAAAACTGCGTCGAATGATGTATTTTTAATCACCTCTTTTGGATTGCACCTTCGTACGAATCCCATTTAATCCTATTTAATCTGACTTTGAAAATTTATTTTTGGCTGCATGGGATGTAAGTCACCTCAAACGATGTATCTATGTGCAAACCAGAGCTTGCTAACGATCAGTGGCTAAGTCGCCAGTAGTTCTGGCTGACGCGAGAACCGCCCCGAGTTGCAAGTAGATAAGATAAGATAGTTAAGATTTTATTTTACTCAAGGGCAGGATATCACAAAAAATAAATGCTAACTACACTGAAAGTTTCAGCGCGCTAATACGGATCGTTCCCGAGTTGTAGAGTTTTCTATTTTGCCATGAAAATCGTGCGTTTTCTAATCTGTATGTGTTTTGTTTGAATAACAAAATAATATATGTCATTCACGTATATAACGCTAATACGTGAATGACACGTATTAGCGAACTGAAACTTGTATAGTACTACTTGATTTCAAGGTGGCGCTCTTTTATTTGACGGAGTTATGCATTTTTCAATTTTTCGAGTTTTTCGTTGGGAAAAGCAGGAAAACCGCTCTAACTTTTGAAGGAAGAGCCATGGGCACAAACCCTTTCAGACTTTTTACTCTCTCAATATATGCTTATCTTTTCGAAATTCACACCTAAAAATTCAACATTTTGTCCGTCACATAATATTTTCCACTGTTAAGAGACGAGTGTGTTTTATTCTCGAAGATTATTTTAAAATAGAGAAAAAAGATTTGTTTTGAAATAAAATCGCTATATGTATATAGCAGAAAACGTATTGAGATTTGAATGTTTTAAATTTGCTCATATTTGCATCGGATCATAAATTTAAGCTAAGTGGAAAAAATAATGAAATTTGAAATATGTCCTGAAAAAGGCCGTTAAAACGGTAGAAATACGGTATGTTTATGGTCATTTACAGTGCATATATGGCCATATATGATGATCTTATTTAAGCCGTAAACACGCAGTATACGGTACGGTGTAAATACGGTCGTAAAACACCGGCCTGGTTTACGGTAAAATAGGGTGCGTAAACGGCCCGTATTTAATCGTTTATGGCTGTAAAGACGCCGTATTTGAATCGTATACGGTAGTATACGAGAGGTATACGATAACCGTAACAAACCACCTGGGTAGCGAGTGCCGACCGTAGGGAGGCGTGAGCTTTGTTTTAAATTCCGAAATATTTTTAGATCTCTAGAGATTGTTTCTTTATATATTTATATTAGATTACCAATCTTACACATAAAAACAAAAAAAAAAATCCAGATATTTTAGTTAGGCCCCCAGCGAGTACCGACCGAAGGAAGGCGTGAGCATTGTCTTCGATTTAAAAGTCACCAAAGGGCGTACGCTTGCGCAGATCCAAGGTAATCAAATCAAGGGACCGAGCGAGTGGAGACGAGCGTTACCCTGTTCCCGAAACCCTAGACTGAAGTCAAGGCTTGACTTTAGTCTAGGGTCTTACAAAATGGTTGTCTGTGTGTCTATGCGAAAATACTGGAAAATGGCTGTCAGATATTCTGAAATGCAGGCGTGAGCATTGTTGGCGACCGAAAGGAGGCGTGAGCATTGTTTTGAATTCAAAAATATTTTTAGATCTCTAGAGATTTTTTCTTTATATATTTATATTAGATTATCAGTCTAAGACACATGAAAACAGAAAAAAATCCGAATGTTTTAGTTAGGCCACCAGCGAGTACCGACCGAAGGCAGGCGGGAGCATTGTCTTCGATTTAAAAGTCATCAAAGGGCGTTTGCTTACGCAGATCCAAGTCAATCAAGTCAAGGGCCCGAGCGAGTGGAGACGAGCATTACCTTGTATTGAAAGCAAGCCCGAGGTGCCAGAATGCTCTAATCGGGTAGAGGATGCGTATTTAATGAGATCAGCAAGTGTATATATTCAGCTACTAGCGATAGAACTTATTTTTCACTTTATCTTTCAAGTAGCAAGAAGTGAATAAATATTTATCTTTCACACACCTGGAATCTTGGATTTTTTGAGGGTTCCTATTTAGTTTTTTTGAGATAGAAGGGCTATTTTCTATCCTTTAACAGTTGCTACGTTGTCTAATTTGATACATTCCGATAAACTAGCGATATATAATGCGTCGGCGACCTGATGATATATATATTATCTGCGCTCGTCGACCATGTTCAGAATCACGCGACATCTATTGAACTGTGAAGACATTGCATGAAATCTTATTCAACGAACTGTGAGAAAGGAAAGAAAATGGTCAAGATAAGCTAGTGAGGAAGTATACTGAAAAAGTTCATCATTACATTAACCTACAGCGTATTAGATTGAATTCGCCAATCAAAAATGATTATATATTTTTCGTTTTTGCGTTCATACTTTTCTGATACAGGAATCAGGACAGACGACATCCAAGATGGACATATATATTCTTTTTCGCCGAAAATGGTGAGAGATCAAAGAATACTGCAATGGTTATTTTTCCTCAGTAGGTCAAATCCTCACTAGCTTATCTTGACCAGAAAAAATAGTATCGACGGCGGCCATTTTTGGCAGGTAACTTCTTACAGCGATGTTGACCTGGCATCAGGTTGAAAAAGGCGTCAGGTTAGAATGGACAAAATGTCAGGCTTAAAAAAGCGTTAGATTTAGACGTTTAAAATAGAAGGTTAGCACGGTCTGTAATGTGCGAGTTTTTTACAGTGTAGTGATTAGTTAAGCTATTATACTCTTTATTAAATGCCAAAGATTATGTCCTACATGATCTGTCATGTTCGAGAAAGCTAATGTTTGAGCGAACGGTATTTTTGCTTTCACACAATGGCATTAGACGTAGTGTTCTTCCATTGGACATTTGCTGTTTTCATAACGAAATTGAGAGTAACGGCCATGCTGTAGACATCTGATCCTATTTATGGATTTCTTCTAAGACTAGACTAGACTAAGACTGTTTATTCACGAAAAGTGAGAGTCATCAAAGGTCACCGACCTCTAATAGCAATGCCTCAAGCCAAACAACACCAAAAGAGTAATAAAAGAAATAACAAAATAAAGAAGACAACTAAGATTAGAACCGGAAGTAGTAAAAGAAAACAAGAAAATAAGCAAAATAGAGCAAATAAAAATACTTAACTGGCAAACGTTTCACTGGAAGAGATACTGCAGTAAAGCTGTTTTGAAAGACATTAAAGAAGAAAGACAAATAACTGACTCTGGGAGATTATTCCAATCAGATTATTATGATTATTAGATCAGATTATTAGATTATATGGGAGATTATTCTCCCATTGGACATTTGCTCTTCTCATAACGAGATTAAGAGTAACGACCATGCTCTAGACATCTGATCCTATTTATGGATTTCTTCTATGGATGGCATCCGGACACTTCGTGGGACGAAGCGTCCGGGTATGACGTTCAGATACGTCCAGTGTCCGAACGCCGTCATCTAGTCCAAAAGTGAGACGCCACTGCTTTCAGTAGTCCATTTTTATGTACCTCCTGTCGTATCGCTGGACACTCGCATCGAGACGGTGATCTTGAAAGGGTCCTTTTGTGATGAGATGCTTTACAGAAAAGACAGCTTTCGGCACAAGATGGACATCCAGACTATCATCTTTATGTGACCTTTTTTGCTGCGTGCGCGCGTCGTCATCCCGTCCAAAAGTGAGACTTTTGGTAGTCCGTTTGAGACATTGGACGGGTGTCCGAAGGCTCAGACGCACTGCAGTTTTTATCGATTTTTTGTTAACCTGAGCTTTTTTCCGTTGACAGCTCAGGCAAAATAAAGACGTTTTAACGAAGTTTTTGGTAGATTCATCTTATAATCAGGTCTGTAGCTATTTTTTTACTGATTATGTGGTCTCAATCGTTTTATGAAGTCTTTTTACGGTCAAAGAACAGGTAAAGTTACAGAAACAGCAAATTATTATATATTGTTTAATTCTTTCTTGTACCTGAAGTTTTACCAGTTCATATTTATGTATTCAATTAAAATTTCTGTAACTCTCTTCTTATAACATTATAGTCATTGTAGTTTTTATATCTATTTTGCGATAAAATTTGGACTACACAATGTTTATTTGTTGTTTTTTTCCTACTTTCATGCGCAGTAGAGATCTGAGAGTTTTGACTTCGTTTAACATATTCTTCTTTGTGATTTCTGAGTTATTCATTCACTCGCAGTGTCTTCGATTAGGATAGGGAAACGTTTAAACATCTAATCATGTTTCAGCAAAGCTTTTCTTATTAACCTGCATATCTCAGTATGATGACATTGAAAGAAAAACGTGGATCAGTTTTCTCCATCATATATTTTTCTATTAGAGCTCTACCATTTAGTGTATCTTTATCGTTTTCTTGACGCCGCATGCAGATTATGCTTTCCTTTCTGTACGTACCCTTATGTTAGACATACAGATTTTGTTTGTTTGTA
>CAJNOQ010006528.1:0-13505 GCA_905250885.1 Didymodactylos carnosus
AAACGATTATATTTCGTTTAGTTTGACTTCCCATATCGTGGAAATATCTAATCCAGCGAAAACGCGAGAATTTCGAAAAAAAGCTCTTTCTCTCAAATCGGTTGAAAGAACTCTTTCCTCATTTTTAAACTTTGAAACCTTTTTTACTAAATTTTTTTGTGATACATTATTCAATATACTTTCGAATACGTTATTTGTTTTAATCAAAAATGCTTTTGAACTAAAGAGAAAAATGGATTTCTTGGAAAAAAACTGTGGAGGGGGAGACGAAAGTTATTATTGCGCAAATACTGTTGACGTAATACGCATGTAAAGATATCTGTGGTAACCCGTTATACTGGAAAGACAATTCTTAGCATTCGTTTTCCAATGATTTTTACCACCATGGAATATTCCTGTTGTTCTAAAAGAGATAAAAAAGTCCTCGAGAAAGATAGCTAATACGTTTGATCTAGTAATAAAAAAGTGAAAAAAATCGTTAACTCTGACGTTTCAGCCTCACATCCGCTTGAATATCCACTGCAGAATGTAGAGTAGGATAGAAATGTTAAAGAGATTAATGAACTATAATATATTAATCACAGATTATTACTATTGCTAGAACACACGCTGTTTTGCGTTTCTTTCTTTTTACAATATTTTCGACTAACACTCAATAAGTACAGTGCCTTCATGTAGCACTGAGAAAAATTCTCTCTTCATTTCTCTTCTTTTATCGTACCAATTTGTTTTCAGACTAATGTTTGCCTAGTATTTTATCATGATTATAAGCAGTTCGAACAAAAAGTTTTGTTGAAATATATGGCTCATATGTTGAAGTATAGTTTTCTATACTTAAAAAAATTGACTGTCCTATTTTATTTCCACAGTCCAGCTCAATCGTTTACATAATGTACATATGAAAGTTGATTCATCTGCACTTTGTATTAACCGTCGTTCCATAATAACACCCTCTTCCTTTTTTTGCAATCAGCATAATTTGATTGTACGCCATATGCGCGATTTTACAGTTCAATTCCAAATTCAATTTTATCCTTAATTTCGTTTCTAAACAGAACGGTAGCCCTTTGATTGTTACCAAGTCTTCATGTAAACACTGCAAGACATCTATTGTGACATGCCGTTTCAGTGTCTGAAAGTATTCACTAATTCGCTTATATGAACCTTATTTTCTGTTCAGCATAGAAATACATATACTCATTCCTCTTATTACGTTATGCGGCTGAGGATAGGCATACATCAAGCTTTTCTACCCTATGCTAAAGATTTAGGCCTCAGATATGGAAAACTATCAAACACCACCAAGCTTTTATGATAGACTAATGTTGGATTTTGTCCGAGCTATTAAAAATCCTCAAAGCTTGGTCAGGCTTGGCTGATAGGCAGTTTTTCCAGCTCTTTCACCAAGCCTGATCAAATTTTGAGGATTTTCAATAGATAGGACAAAATTCAACATTAATTCCAGATAGAGTAGAGAAAATTGGTTATGTCTATCATAAAAGCTTGCTGGTGTTTGATGGTTTTTCATATCCGAGGCCTAAATCTTTTATCATTGGTGCATGGCTAGCTGAGGATGACTCTAATCTGAGTTGAAAGTTCCTACCTTATTGAATAAAATAATGAATTTGCTCGAGTTCTTCGTACAAACGCTATTCAATCATCAATGTTTCCTCAACAAGCGATGTTAATATTGCTTTTATTCTAACGTACCCAAATCCTTATCTTTTTTCGGCCCAACTTCATAATTGAGTAAACAACGTTGTCGTTTCTGATGGTAAAAACCGACATTGACTGAAAAGCCGAACGCTGTTGGCTGTGATGATAATAAGTGATCTAATTCATCTACTGTAGAAATAGATAATAACACACGATTCATTATCTGACGGGGTAATTTTGAACGAGTTAAATAATTTGGATATAAACCATTCAAGGTGAATACTAAACCATGTACATTTGCACTAAAGGCATTACCTATGCGAAACAAATAAAATATAACTTGAGAAATCGACAAGTCAACATTTTAGTTCTAGATAAATGATCAGTTCTTCTAATGGCATCACTTTGCTCTTATTTTATTGCTGTAATAATTAACTACAAGATCTCCTTTTTCTCTCGTTATTAGCCAACATCATGATAAAGAAGAAGCAAAACATTGTTTTCATGCTTTTTTTGGTACTTGTAAAGAATCAACAACGCGAAAACACTCTTCATTGCTGTAAGAAGTCAAGCAAATAAGTTGCTATTGAAAACACGTTATAGTTTAAAATAAAAATGTTTAGCTAGTGTATGTCAGATCCTCATCTCGCCAATGGCAAGGATCATCAAAGAAAGAATATGAACTTTGAATGTATTTTTAAAATCTTTATCCATGTCAATCAATAGCAGTTTTAGAACGTACATTAGAATAGACATGCAATCCTTCTCTTCTTACCTGGTATAGTTCCAGCGTAACAGTAACTGATAAATTTTTCCTTTGGACATGTAAAATTCTGATCTGCATAAGTTTGTTCATTAATAGTAGCCACAATTAGATAAGCGACGTTGAACAATGAACTAGAAGCATCTTCATTATGCAATATAGAATATTCATTATCTCGATTTAATAATACTGTACTACAACCAATTGAACCATTTTCTTTTTCTTTCGATCGTCTCAAACCCATTTTTGTTTCATTTTGGAAATTTAAACATAATATTTGATCAAGAGATAGTTGAGATCCATCAGATGTGCCTTTCATTTCATCGTAATACCACGGATAGACACTTCGAATAGCTGCGACATATTCAGCATACAACTGTTGACAAAAGTCCGTTTTCACAAATTCAAATAAAGTTTGGAGTGTCAAATCTAATTTGATACGTAAATGGATACGTTCACGAAATGTTTCACCTATTTTATATCCAATCTCATAATGACTACCATCGACTACTAACAACGGAATCGTATCACTGTCGGCTAACATTTTTAAATCTATAACGAAACATTTAGTTAATGAAACGATTCTTTTTTAAGCAACTAATTTACAGAGTTGATCCGACTATGGTAGAGGATTCTCCATAACTGAATACTTTTCGTTTTTTCTCAGCGAAACATAAATATAATATAAACCCACGTATTGTAAATACTTCCTGCGTCCTACAAAACTGATTTATCATATATTCTGTGATATTCCAGGCAGAAACGTTAGAAAATGAGGAGTTTTAAAAAATTTAAGAAATCCTCAAAATGGTGCGACTTTATATACGAAAAGCACGTTGAAGCTGCCGGTGAGATCCACCAGTCTTGAAAATGTTTAACCACTGAGTTATGGGTGTTTTTAAATTTTTAATCTAGATTTTGAGAATTCTATTAAATTGCATCTTAGATTAGTCGAAAATAACTAGACAACTCTTGCTCACGATCTAAAATGATTACTTTCCGTTGTTAGGTTGTTGGTATGCACGTGTAAAAAATGTGTACGTCCAAGCTTTATCACTTTTTTCTAAGAAAACGTGGAACAAGATGCTTGTCTGTACAGGCAAGGTACAGGACTCTTGTCTGTGGGAGCTCAAATATTCTAAGTAGGGATGCACCGAATCCTGTGACTATGTCTCAAAATGAAGAAAAAGAGTAGTTTTCACCAAATTCTACCAAATCCAGCGGCTTATTTTTAAATTTGATAAAATTCAACACTAGTTTCGGATAGAACAGATAAAACTGGTTATGTCTGACACAAAAGTTTGTTAAAGTGTAGGGTTTTAAATATCAAAAATATGTAACCTTTGAGACATAGTCGCAGGATTTGGTGCATCCCTAATTCTAAGACTTTTCGTTTATAGCTGGTCTGCAGTCAAAATACGGAATATGTCATCCATTTTCATTAAAATCAAATTAATTAAATTCCATTAGTATGCAACTTCCTTTCCAAGCGATAAGGTTAGATATATCGTCTGTGTAGGTGACAAAGACAACTTCCACTGAATGACATGACCAGGTGTAGCATATTGAACGGTGCTCAGAGATTTTTCGTATGGTCCCCCTACTTCTTAATATGTTTCAATATATCTTGGTTGACGGATACATTACGGCGTGATAGTGGATGGTCATGCCATTTCATCGTCTAACGTCATCTGATTACAGACGCTTCGTCGTTGTGAAACTCATAATCATCATTAGCTCTCATTTTACTTGTTCTCATGATTCACCAATCAGTGTCATCAAGAAGAAGTACTCGTGCGACGTAGAGGTAGTACTCAGAGTTACCGTATCGAATATGTCATTTTACTTGTGGAGTCTATCAGAATAATTAATTCAGAAATCTACAGATGGATTTTATAGGATGACTTCACATGATCATCAACATGGCCTTTCGACTTTGTGGTTTCATTGTCTTCAACGTGTGGTCAGCATCAACTTGATATTTTTGATTGATTTTGGTTGAAAACGGTCGCAAATAAAACGTTATCGTGCTTAAACTATAAATTTACATTAAAAAATCTGTATCGCAGTCATAATGTGAAAAATGTGTCGGCAACCCATCCCTTTGTCACAGACTAATATGTTGCGACACACGCGACACATTATTTTTTAGATTATGGAAATTGTTAGGTTGTATTGCTCTATAAAACAGCACACGAAAAGGAAGACATTTAGTGATTTCGTACACATTCTAGATAATTCTGAACATTAAGACAGACAGTAAATAAGCTTCCTCATTTTTGTCTCGTAAAAAATATAGGGTAACTACAAGAGAAAAGAATGATAGTAACAGAGCTGGTCCGAGCGGGTAACTCCCTACTCTCTTTCCAATAATTGAAAATAATTTTTTTTCACCCGCCAAATGAAAAAAAAATGTTGCAAAAATAGCGCGCGCAGCGAAAAATTTTCAGTCGACATCACTCCCAAAATTTTTTTGTGGAAAAGAAAAAATCATTAAAAAAATGTTGACTTTCTCCCCAATCCTGAGTGTCTCGGGTCAGCTCTGGATAATAAAGGCAAATCAACTTATACCTGAAATACATAACGATTTTTGTTTTATATAACTTTTTAAATTCCTGCTGCTACTGCTGTGTGTATTAGACACTACTCAACGATGATCTTAGAAGCAAAAACATATCTTCATGCAGGACTGAGTATGAATTAAACCAAAATTTGAAATACGAAAATACGGATATATTTGTTTTTATTCTATAGGTTTAAGTTTAAGGATAAAACTGTGAATATTTTGAACGAATCAAATTCGTACAATCATGAAATATACCGTCTTGACCATACTCTTGTTTTCGCATCTGCACTTCTGTTAGCATTAATAGCACAAGTCAATAAATTATCTGCTATTTATATTGTTAACATCACTACTGTAAGTTTAACAGTAAATTTAGCTGCAATTGAAGTTTTTACTTGGTGATATTCACTGAAGAACAAAAATTAATATAACATCAGGTATTAGGAAGTTTCAAGCTTTTACCCGCTTTTTATCCTGATCCGTCCACCTGGGGTCCATGCGGATCCCAGACGAAAACGAGTGCTTTGAAGATATGTCTTACTACTCTGCCAGATAACTAATGAGTGGAAGCAATCAGTTCATATTGATAGTACACCCTATTGTCATTCAGTGGATAATAAATTGAAGGGGTAAGATCTAACCGTTGTGTTCAGGCAGCATTCAAATGAAACCGGTAAAATTTGGGCATATTATAGGCGGTTGGATCAGGGTTAAGGGAATATTTGACTAGAACAAGAGGAGTTCAGCCCTCCTTTAACTCTTGCATATATTTCAAGGCACAAGAGGGCGGTACTGATACATACTGTTATATGTTATAAACTATTTTTTTTTAAAACCATTTACTGAACATATTAGTATAGTGGTAAAACGTAATCATATATACTTTGGATGAATTTTGTATTTCCGGAATGAATACTTTCTAGAACAACTGAAGAGCAAAGGGGGAGAACGAAAGGGAAAGAGCGATTTCTGACGGATTTATCCCTAGAACAGTGATCAAACTCTCGGAAGATCTCTATTTTCGTTCGATCTTATTCCCGTTTGATTCTCTAGTCTCAAAGGCTATTTTAGTATCATTATATGAATTGAGTGAATATACTCAATGAAATGAATAAAGTACAGTTTGTTTGGAATCAAAATTCGTTCAAATTTTTAGTTTTATAATAAATAATCCATATACATACCATCATATCGATTTTTTCTTTTTTCCGTTCTTTTTCCTCAAAAATATGCAACATTCGCTTCACACTCACTCTCATATACAGTGCAGTTGCTGTTTTTAGTATATTCAACAAGATATAAAAATGCACAACATGTAAGTGAAACAGATTATAGATGTGAAACACCCGTTTGAAGAGACCCTTAAGCAAGATCGAAACGCGTCACGGTAGCTTAAACCATCTACTGCTGCAAAATACTCGTTTCACTACCATCTCCTTGTTTCACCTTACCATTGTTTTTCAAAATGTTTCAAAATTCAAAATTATTTTCTAAGAGAGAGAGAGAGAGAGAAACAATAAAGTACAGTGTATCGGTTAACGTGTTGAACAAAAAACTAATTGCTTGGGATTTATTTTCTTTCTAGCGATATTTTAGTTTTTAAACCTTTTTCAAGAATTACTTGTTTATATAAGTTCCATGTATAATTTTATTCAACTAAAAAAGACAAACTAAACAAAATTCTTTTTAATCCTATTTTTACACAAAAAGTGAACTAAGATTGAATTTTTCGGTAAAAAACGCCTTTTGACATGAAAAAAACGACAACAAGACAACAAACTGTGTTGAAAGTAACAAATATACAAAAGAACAAAAAAGAACTAAATATTAAAAAGTGGCAAAAAGTTTTAAAATGATTACAAAAGAGAATCGTTCAAACGGATGATTGAATTGAAGATTGAATGAAGATATAAAACTGATACATAAATCAACATATCTGAACAAAATGAAATAGAAAAAGAATAAAAAGTGCAGCTTCTTATTTTTTTGTCGCAATGACTGAGTAGGCAAAATGAAAGAAAAGGCCGTAATTTTTTGCGCAAAAAAAGATAAACAACGTGATTATAAATACATAAACGATAACAAAAAATGGTTAGAGAAACCGTTTGCGATACTCTGGAAAAAAAACAGGTACGAACTCAAACGAGGTTTCGTGCAAGCTACGAAACTTAAAAAGGGTTTCAAGAATTGAAACCATTTCGAAACTTTTTTAAAGGTTTCGTAGGAAATCTATGAAACCTTAAAAAGTTTCCTAGATCCTTAATAAATCTTTTTTAAGGGTTTCGTACATTCCTACGAAACCTAAAAAGGGTTTCGAAATGGTTTCAATTCTCGAAACCTTTATTTTTCAGAGTACCAATATGTTGAAAAAGACAACTTTGATGTTCGGTATAATTTACTTGATACTGATTATGTTAAAATATCTACTTGAGTCTAAATTTTATTTTCTGTTAATAATGCATCCACTTGCTCCCAGTCATCTAATTCTTCCTCCCCCTCCTGTTCTTCTTGCTCATCTTGTTGAGATGTTGGCTGTCGTTTTTTGTTCTCTTCTTGACCATTGTCTTCTTTTAATGTTAGATTTGATAATATTTGGTCGCTCCATGTATCGGTCGGTTTTGCAATAACAGAACCTTTTTCCCATGATGCTGATGACTTTTTCGATCGTTCTTTAGCTTGTTCTTGTAAATCTAACTCTTCAAAATCAGATTTTAACCAATCTAACATATCTGAAAAGACAACGGCGCCTTGTTCTGTTTGAGAACCTTGTTTTGATATTATTTCACTTTGAGCTAATAATTCAAATAAATCATCCTCATCTAAAATTAATAAAACAAGTTAAAACTATCAGCTTATTAATGATTTTATTAATGACCGGCAGATTAAACTGACTCTTACCAACTTGTTCTTCTTCCTCTAGGTATTGTTGATATTCTTCATGTATTTTATAATGCTGTTTCATTCGATATATACTTGGAATATATTGCTTACAGATTTTACATACTCGTTTTTTCAAATCTTTTTTGACCGATGTACAACAATAATCGAATGGTAATTGATCATTGAGGGTATTTTGGATAACAACACCATGAAATTGAATACGATGAAACAAAGAACCATAAAATTGAGTTTTTGTTGTTTCGTTAGCCATTACAATGCCTAAGAAAATAAATAGAAATATCTGAAGTGAGCTATATTTTTTTGATAAACTCGTATTTTACCCAAAGGTGTTCGCTCAAATGGCACCGGTGGTGGTAAAAATCGATGTGGAAATATTTGAACATAATTTGATCTCCATTTTCCACAACATAATGGATCATTACAGCGAACTATTTGAATTGTATATTGAGTTTGAAGTACATGAGTACCACACCAATATTCATCGAGTTCATATTTAGCAGATTCATTTGTTAATTCTTCTTTTATTTGAGCGGTTTTCACGTGACATTTTTCCAAATAATCTTCCTCCGATGTGTTCGCACGAGTTTCAACGTCTTCTCCTTCTTCAGCCCTACAGAGACTAAAACCAGAGCACAAAGTGGAAAACATTGTGACTATTACAACGCTGACTAAGCAAGACTTCAGATAGAAAACGTTGTTTTACTGCTTTTGTCGACTGGTACTTTTGTTTTTTTATCTTATGGGATTTTCAGTGCAGTGGACAATTCCTACATATCGGGTGGACATGAGTACGAAGTATATTCGGCAACCTCAATTGTGAACTTTTTCACGTGCTCAAACACGCTCTATTCAATGACCCACTCAGAATTATTTTCCTGGCAAAAGTGTTTTTTCTCGAATTTAGGCCTCAGGCGAAAAATCCTATAGTCCAGGAACGTTTATGCATTTTTATGCAAATTTTATAGATACAGTACACATAGAAGAACATTTGTGCCAAGTTTGAGCAAGATTGAAAGCGTCTTAAAGGATATGCGCTCATTGCACTGACTACCACTGTTTAGAAACATTTCCTATTGTGGAAAAAATTTTCTATCTTAGTTGAGATTCAATCAAGTTCTGAAAGTTGCAAATGGTCGCGTAAAATTTCGAGAGAGATTTTCTTCTACTTCTAGTTAAAATTAGGCTATTTCCCTTGAGACTATGTTTAATAACTCTATACATTACGTTTACGAGAATTTCTCACTTTTTTAATGAAAACGAACCTTGTCGCGAGATTCAGAATGGTTGATAATCTATATTTCCATTAATTTTTGAGGTGATCCGAAAAAACTTTGCTATTTTGGTACACATATTACCAATTTAAGAACGTTTCGCTCTAGGTGCACAATACAAGAGGCAAGCAGGAGAAAACTGTGGGTATTTCAAGAGTCTCAAAATATCTAGTCTGATCCAGATTTATTCGTAGATGGCGGATGAATCTGCTCTTGGTTTCGTCAAGAAACTTCGTCTTTTGCCACTATGTAGTGAAGAGTTTACCGCATTTTTTCAAAAAATAATAATGTGCAGAATTATTTCTCTAGATAGTTCTTCAGTGCCGCTCTCGGATGGTATTAGTTTCTCCAGACACTAGGATTGTACCTGGAATCTTTGAAAATTTCGAAAAAGAATGGATACCTAGTCTATCGGGAATTCCGAATCTTGTGACAATATTTGCTACAGATTCAACAGTTTTGTCTACTGCTTCATCTGGTAGTATTAAAACCTGCTTTTTTGGCCATTTTCAAATTTATATTGTGAGATGTGTGCTATGACCTCATATTTTATGGCTTTAACATTCTGCACTAACTTTTTAACCAAACAAGAACCAAAAATCGATGACAGGTACTTCGATTGAGTGTAATCCAACGATGACTTCTACATAAAAGTGAAAAAGAAGACTCCATTGTCACATTGAAAGAAAACATTTTAAGCGTACGGAGATAAATATTGAAAATTCTCATTCGAAGATGAAAAGTCGTGAATACTTTTTAAATTAAACATAGACAAATTTGAAATGAATGAGTGTCATTATGGGAAAATTGAAATTTTATATCCTTGCAATAGCACAGATGTCAAAAAAAATTAAACAATGCAAGGGAATGGAATCATTTATAGAGAAAACTACAAGTGCATTACTTAGATCAATGATGCGATGGATCGATCTGCTAACTGTTTAGGACTGTTAATGTTTACCCGTAATAGAAAAAATAAAATTCTTTTTACCGTTCCATTAGACTTTCCATGGCAAGAGTAACACCAAATTCTCGTCGTTCATCGTCTGTTTTTCCTGTTGATGCAATATATTCTGCCATAACCGGATATTCATCAAGCACAGATCCACGCCATACTTCGGCTAAAACTTCTCCTGCTCGTTGAAAACTTAGTTTTTCTAATTCTTCATTAATCGTTACTCCACGATCATCCAAATGTGTGCCAAAATAATCGTGAGGTAAAATGAGACCACCTAAATCTTGTGCTAACGGTGACATTCGGCGTTCAACAACATTGAAAGTCACTTGACCTGGTGCTTGAGTGAGAACGAATAATGCATCCAAGTTGTATCTACGAAATTTTGCAATGGCTGCCATTAATGTTTTTGGAAAACGAGGATTGTCATCTGGACCACCGTCAACTGTAATTATTACCTATAAAAAGAAAAACACGATTATCAATAACAATTCGAGATGTGTAAAACAATGAAGAACTGCTAAAGAGTTCCTACTGTTGATAGTTTGATGATACTTACAATCGGCTTCACATTACCATGTATGTCTCTGCATGCTTTTTCAAATTCTTTTAATTTCACTAATGTATCAAAATCTTTTAAATGTGTTTGTGCATCAGGTCGATCATGCTTAGCTGATCTCACGGCTATGTAAGTTGGACCCGCATAACCAAGTTCACCATCCGGATTAATGATGCAGGCTGCATACACACTTGGTATTAATTGATATCGCGGAGCAATTCTTGAATTAAAATTAGGCTGTTTAACATCATAATCCAAATGCATTAACATTGGCGCTTGAATTTTAGCAGCTGGTAAGCCAATAGGTACTTTACATTTTTCATTTTGTGATATATAAAACACAACTTCATTGCCAAATATACTAGCCAAATCTTTGATATATCGAATAGTTGCCGTAGCAAAGTGACTATCTTCATGAGGAATAACTGGATCATTTATTTGGACAGCATGACGCAGACGAACAGGTACGGTACGAACATGTCTTCGACCATCGATCGAGGCTGCACGACGAGGTAATAACCTAAGCAAAAACAAAAAAAATGGAAATATTTCTATTAAAATCCGATAAGTCATCTCACCTGTAATACGACGTTGTTTGTCTAATATCATAGCCTCGTTGTTTAATTGTTTCTCGTAAATCATCTAATGTTGCGCATGGTCGATATTGTTCTGATTGTCGATTATTATCCGTTGCTCCACCACATCGTGCAATTTCTTCAATAATTTTTAGTAAATCCGGACATTGTTCTTCTGCACTAGGTCGACTTGTATTTGTTCGATAAACTTTATTTAATTCTTTTGCTACTTCAGGATTTTTTTCGCATAACTGTTCAACAATCATTTTACGTTTTTTTCGAAAATTTGCCTTTGTAATCTGTTGAGCTCTGAGACGTTTTAATTCCATTGATTTTTTCTTTCGTTCATCGAACAGTTTTTTCAACTGTTTTTTGGTGTCAGCTGTAGATAGACCCATATTTTTTATTTGTACAAGACTGACAATTTGTTCATTGATTGTTTTTAATTCACAGTTAACGAGTTCTTGAGCAGGCGCACGAACACGGTTTGAACGTTCTTTTTTACGAGGATATTTATATACTTGAAGAGAAATGAAGATTTTTGGAATTAGCGTATTGTTTCTTCAACTTGTGTTTATCTAACTAAACTTTCTATACTTACCTCTTCTTCCGTCTGGTAAAATGGTTATTGTGCCTTTCAATTGTGGAGCTGGTGGAGTGACAGCGGCAGGTTGATTTTTACTTTTGGTCTGCATTTGTCCTTTGGTTTGCACTTGTCCTTCATCGCTCTCAGCCATTTCTTTCTCGATAAGAGGCATTTGTTCTTTTTCATTATCATCGACATCTGAATCGGAATGTCGCCTTTTTCTTTCCAATTTCTTTTTTGCCGCTAATTTCCTTTTTGCTGACTGGCTCATTTCTAGTGGTAATCCTGCTGCACCTGATTGATTATAAATTTCTAAATATTCTTCAATTTTTTCACGAACGCGTTCTTCATTGTGTTTCAATGCATTCCATTCAACTTGACCGCTATGATGAGCAATCTAAACAAAAGGAAAATTAGTTGTATGATAATATTTTTCTCTTAGGCTCATTATTACTCTGTTGCACAAAACACATTCTGGGTTTAGAGTATTGACGAATCTAGAGAACTTCTTATAATTGCCGTTTGCTAGAAATTTTAAAAACTTCTCTGACAAAAATTGAAAAGTTTTCAATCATCGTATGAAGATTTAAAGTATCTAAACCATAGTCGGCGAATAAGTGATTGTTTTATGAATCAATCATTTTTAATTTTAAAGAAAATTAATTTTTCGAAAATATGTGCAAGCGAGGGGATGGATAAGAAGAAAAATGTTCATAAAACTTCTATCGTACAAAATATTTTGGTGTGCAGGCGTTGGACGAGGTGATTTCCAATATAATTTACTTTTTACTGAAAATACTTGTCGCATCAAGAGAAAAATTTTACTTGAAAACCATCTGATTTTAGAAAATACATTGTGGGATCCAGGAAATTTTGCGCAAACATCATCGATCTAGTCGACTAAGGAAAGAATTTGTGTAAGGTTTGAACAAGATTGTTTGTTTGGAAAATTTATAACTCCGACGTTGTAATTTACAACAGATTGTTGTTGGGCTCAGACTATTCTCGATCATCACTTGGCCAAAACAATTAAATAAAAGGTTCAAATACTAACCAACAATTAGGAAAATTAAGTAAGAAATCCATCCCGGATTTCCGCAGGAGATCCATCCCACGTTTGATATAAGCTTTATCCTGTCAAAATACAAAGAAAAAGAAATCCATTATAGTATTCTGAATCCCTCACTTTTACTGTTTTCTCAACTAGGGTAAACTATTGAGAAGTTTCATCGTCATATGATCAAAATAAACTTCTTTAGCTAAGCAGCTTGTCCGCGTAACGCCGTCAGTTCGTTGTCGCTTTGTGACTTTAATTCAGCCATAACTCCACAAGGGAAGGACGTATGCAGGCTTCAAAATATAACGGTCCCAACCTCTGTACCTTCATCCATTAAGACCCCGTCATGGTGGCAAAACGTAACGCAGTCACGCAAAATTTGACCGTTAGCCGGACAAGTTGTAAGACGGTCGCTTTTTCGGAATACTTTTACTATGACTGCTTTTCTACTGTAAATTTTTTACTTACAGATGTGCCCAAAACTATCCGTACAGCATGTAATTTCAGAGTAAATGAATCATAAGCATTTAAAGAAGCAATATTTTGACATAGACTTTTCATCAAACTATTCCTCGGCATGTATGGTATGTCTGTAAAAAAGAAGTTTAAAATTCGA
>CAJNOQ010006529.1:0-13504 GCA_905250885.1 Didymodactylos carnosus
AAGTCGGACATTTGTGAGCATTTTTGTTAGAAGTTTGATATCGATTTTTTGGAAGACCTCTCAGCGTCGCGCAAATATTTTCAAAGCACAAATTTATAGATTTTAGGTTACGGCGAGTCTGAAACTTTGCTTTAAAACAATTGCAAACTTTTTCTAGGGGGTTTTTGAAGTCTGGGTCTCTGGAAATCCCCTGGAAAACCTCTGAAAAACCTTCCACGACTCACCTTTGCCACACTGCTGGAAATATCGTATGCGAAAACCTATAAAAAAGTGCTTTTGGATTCAAAAAAACTATGTCGGCAAAAAATGCCGCCTGCTCTATGAGGAAATGTCCACTGTGCTTGAACGGTGTTTTTATGAGGCTCTATAAGAAAACATCAGATCTTGTAAGGTCTTGTCAGTAGTACCTAGATTGCAGAACAGGACAATCGCACCAAGCTAAAATTTTATTCGCTAGTGTGACAAAAGCCCTAAAACGAGTGTGACACATATTTTGTGCCAAAAACTTTTTGCAGTGTTCATGGAAGAAAAGTGAAAATCGAAGTTGAAAATCCACTGTTCACTGACTTTCTTATTTTTAAGGATCAAATATAATAAAAGCAGAGCTCAATATACGCAGAAACAAATGTTATGTAAGGATAACTTCCTTATATAAGGTGAAAGACGATATGAGCAGACTGCCCATTGCCAAATTTTCTACGAGGGCAGTCTCAACAAAACGCGAAACTTTTATTTTTTTTAAAAAAACGGTGAAAACACGTGTTTTTTAAATCGTTTTTTGAGAAAGAATATTCATCTGAAGAACCTAAAATTACGTTCAAATACAATCAAAAATAAAACGAAGACCGACGCGTTTTTGTTCAGAAGCGTTTAAACGGGTTTTCTTCTCAAATATTCAAGAAAACAGAAGGAAACGCTAGTATTTTTTCTTCGTTTCTAACCGTCTTTGACAAAATGACGTTTTTTTCCAGTTTTTTCTATAAAAAAATGCGTTTTTCACCGTTTTCTTTAAAAAAATAAAAATTTCGCGTTTGTTGAGACTGCTCTCGTAGAAAATTTGGCAATGGGGGTGACTCGATAACTCAGATAGTTAGAACGTTGGCACGGAATATCATGGTCCTGGGTTCGAGCTCCAGTCGAGCTCTTTCGTTCAGTTCTTTAACATTTCCTTGATTTGAAAAGTATGTTATATAACAGTATCAACCGCTCTGATAAGCGAAGAGAGAATGTCTCAACTACAATTATTATACATTCGGTAATTTTCCTTCCAGACGCAGTCTATAGCACACTTAGCGATAAGAGAACATTTGTCTTTGGACAGCGAATGTTACCTGGGAGCATTACTCGCGAGAGAAAAATGCACGGGAACATTTTTCCAACAAGCATGCGTCATGAAATTCATTTCAGATGTAAGGATACCCTTAAAATATTACTGAAACTACATATCAATTATATAAGAATATCAGTTAAATTTCTGGTCTTTAATAGTGATATGTGATACGAGTGTAAGAATCATATTATTGTGTTTTTGAAAGAACAATTGATTTAACCTCTATAAATTTTCATTCCTTAGAGAATTTTTGCAATGTTGAGAGTTTCGCTTTTTTTGTTAGAAAATGGATTCATCGAGAAAATATGTCGAACAGAACTGATAGAAATATCGACATTATTTATCGTAGAAGCCATAAGAGGAGAATTTTTTTCTTGTGTCTTCAATAAATTTTGTTTTCTTCTGAGAATAGCGTGCTGCTCTCCTTCTGTGCTTCATTCTGCTCTGTTAAGCTCTCTAATTAGTCAAGCGTTCAATGTTTGCATAGGTGACATAGTTTAAAAAAGGATAAACTACGCGTGAAAAGCAACGGGGCAATCTAAAAGGCTTTTCTGATGAAATTATCTTGTTAACTCTCCGAAAACATAACTACAACCGTTACATCCTTAGTCAAGTTAGAAATCACACAGAAAAAACATATCAGGTACTATCGAAAAGAATTTTTGATGGTAACTGGTATTTAGTAGTTGTTGTTGTTGTTGTTGTTTGTTCACTCCTGTTTGTTGTTGTAGCGTTTTATGAATATTTTAGGTTAAAAAAAACCACAGACTTGCTGCGCTACTCTTTTCTTTCTATTTAAAATAATTAACCCAGACTAATAAACTGAGATATGGGCGGTACCAGAATCAGGATTAAAAAAATTCTTTCGAACGATTCCATGAAAATTTACCTTTTCTTCATACTTAATACTTCATACTTTTTCGAAAACTCATCAAGAAGTGTAACAGTTCTTTTTTGACACCTTTCTATCTAGTCAATTTACTGTCTGATGCACACTGTTACCCTCTGGAATAATCACAGCCCACGCCACAGCTTGGAGCATTCTTCAACTTTCCACCATAAACGGAATGTTGTTATTTCCATTTGTTTATGCTACGTTTCTTCAGACATCCAGGTATAATGCTTTGCGATTTCTGACTATCTGTGACGCTTATTTCAGTTGACTAATAAAATATAGATTAAACTAATGTTATTCTCATGTTTTACGGGCAAAAAATTTTTTTCAGGTCAAAGACCGCAGAATGTATCACCAAAACCGGGACTGAAAACATTGTGCCTGCCCGTCGCTAGATAAAATTTCATCTCGGTATTTTTTTCTAAAAGTCACTGATTTCATCTGTTTTCGTCCGCAATCAACTTTCCATAATTAGGGTACTTATTAAAGTTGGACGTGTTCCTGATGCTGATAGAATGCGAGAAAAATATTCAATCATGTGCTCTGATGAACTTGTGAGATATATGACAAATTTATTTTTCATCAATTAGCTCTTTTGTCTAGAAAGCTTATTACCTAGATAACCTTCTTGAATATCATTATTTTCCACATAATCAGCGATATTGTCATCTTTTATATTATCATAATCGTCATTAATTTGTCGTTTTCGTCTAATGTTTAATGCATGTTGATAATTATCATCTCGAGAATTTACTGTTTGTTGTAATTGATTTGATTTGCTGAGATGATATTGATTATTGTCATGGGTCAAATCATTGGTGGTGGAGATAGTAGCATGATGATGAGATGGTGCAGAGGAGGTGTATGGTATTGATGGAATTAACAATAACAATGATAAAATAAAAACAAGCCAGGGCATTTTTTTTTGTTACCCTAATGGGTAATATGTATGTTGCATTTGCATGTATTGGCCCCGACCATGCTGCTTTATACGCAGACGTATACCGAAATAGAGAGTTTATTAATTAAGATGAAAAAGTTTATTATCATGGAAGAAAAAAATGACGAGAGAACGAGAAGAAAAATAAGGATAAGAATAAAATTCCGTTCTGAAACATATAAAAAAAATAGCAGAAAATTATTTTCTTTCGAGAATGTTATAAAAACATGTGCTTGAGTCTTCTTCACTACTGAACAAAAAAAAGAGAACTAGTATATCACACTATTTACACTGGAGTATTTTCGCTAAATTTCGACTAAAAAGAAATTCGTACTCTATACATAATTTTAGTTTTTTCTTCGTTGTTTCTTCTTGCTAACGCTTGATAACAAGATTAATATATTTTTATACATAGGATCGAGAGAAAAATTATCGATAACACTTAGTGTAAACATTGATCAATAATGGTAGAATTTAAAATAGGATTTTGAACAGGTAGGAAAAACATCATTCACATGGTAAAAGTATTAAACGTTCTAGTGGCATGGATAATCACTATTTCATTCAAATGGTAAAATACATCATTTTTATCTTTTCTGACTTATTTTAACACGATGTTGATAGATTTAGACTGTACATAGTTTTAATAGCAGTATCTGTGTAAAACTATCAGTCATTAATTGTTTAAGCCTCTATCAGTTTTCAGATTTGATAAACGATTGTTTCAGTATTTTATGGAGACAACGAACCATCAAGTTAGAACGTATAAACTTTTTCAAAAACGAATGTTTTCAAGATATTTACGGTTCACTTAAAAAAGATGTATCTAATCTGGTGAATGTATGTAAAGTTTACCACACAACAATCCTATCAACGTCCTAGAGTCACTATGGAATTTCAACTAAATCTTTTTTTGAAAAAATGAATGTTTATTTAATTATGACATTATTTAAAGTCATAATTTGCCTTCTTTTTATCCTATATCTTACATCGATCGTTATGCCTATCTAAACAACTAGAAATAGAATTTTTTTTCATCAAAGCTTATTGCTAAACTTAAAACACAGCAATTTCAAATGTGTGACATTTCTCAGTCACTCTTATCGAAAGCGAATGAATGACTACTATTGAACATTATGTCTACAATAATAATAATAGAAAAAAAATTTCTTCCATAATAAACAGGCAGAATAACGAAAAGGTAGGCGTTCATATGGCTTTCTAGATGAAGAAAAATGCTAGATAGAAATATATTAGATCCTATTTATCGTGGTTTTTTCAACTGTCATTGAAAAAAAAAAAACTACGCGCTTTCTTTTCCATTTTTTTTCCTCAATTACGTCGAGAGCGTTCATGTTGAAAAATAATGTATTTCAACGAGAGAATAAGAAAACACATTTACGATAAGGAAAAAAAACCAAAATAAACGCCTTCGCATTTATAGCTAAAGACTATGACGATGTAGATACTGCGTTTGTGCGTAAGTGCAAAACTCGTCTTCACTTTTCTTTTTCTTTTCTCTGTTCTACCGCCTATCAACAAACAAAATTATCCTTTGAACAGATACGTAGGCGATTCTTACAAGAACCGAATGGAAAAAAAAATCTTTTAACAAACATATTATGGTTTTAAGTTAGCCTGAAATAAGTCTAATTTTGTGTTGGCGTATAACTAACTAAACATTGTTAAATTCACCTTTCAATCATCAGTTTAGAGTACATCATCATGAAACAATCAATAAAATACTACCCGCGTAATTATGAAAGAGGCGTAGATAAATTTTAAAGAAACATATGTTAGAGAGCTTGTAAAAAACACAACAGTTGTTTCAGCCACATATAAAGCGTTTTAACAAAACTATTTCAATTGGATCCTACGATGGTATACTTTCCCTTTATATTCGTTCACTCCATTCATTTGTTGTACAATAAAGAAAACAACTAATTGTTGTAATTTCGTGATACAATAGTTCAGTTTCATTCTATGGTATCCAACACTAGCATACATCTCTTTTTATCTTTATTATTTTAGTTCAATATTCTCTATATATTTATTTAGATTCAGATGAGTTTAGATAACATTGAAAAAAAGATTATCTATCATGCTCTATAAGCTCGTTTTGCAATATTTTTTGTTTTTCGAAAAATATATAAAAATCTCAGTGAAAACTTGTTTGAGGTGAACGAAATATGCTGAAAAGAAACATAAAGATCTCATAATCATTTGAAGGCAATCCAAGTAACTTAAAAACTTTCTAATTTTAGTGAGAGATAGAAGTTTTATTCTTTCAGCATACAAGCGAAAAATATTCTATTGTAGTATTCTAAAGTAAAACTATCGAAAAACACAAAATCAGTTTTGTACGAATAGAGATTTGAATACATAAACTTAGCTTTGTAGTATAAATCTCAAGACTGATACTTTAAATGTATAGAGAGCAGAAAATATAGTAAAGTAACCGTTTGTTCAAAGAAGATCTTCCAGGAATCTAGTTAAAAATCATTTCTATCAAATTCTATTTAAAAACATTCCGAAACATTTTATTTTAAATATGATAATAATTAAAAAACTAAAATTGTCTAGATAATCATAAGTTGAAAACTATAGTGGCCTGTTAAAAATGCAATGAAATGTATCGAAATGAAAGTTTGCCAATCTTAACAAGTTTGTTTTTCAAATACTCTATGCTACACCCAAGAGATTAGAAAATTCTTTGCTATATATAAAATATTCACACTTTACTTTCATTATTTTAAAAAAATAATCAAAAAAAAAAAAGAAGACAGTTAAGAAGTATAACTGTAACACTTTGTCAAATTTCAGTGACTTTCCTTCTTCTGAATTAGTTTTCAAAAGGATGCGAAAATGATCATGTTCAGTGTGGATTTTGAACTATCTTTTTACATACATTGTTTGTTTATATGGCGTAAAACGCGAAAAAATCAATGTACAAATTTCTTCAGATGACTTTAAATTTGAAATAGCAGAAAAAAAACAGCAAACAAGTGCATTATGTATACAGAACATACTGTATTTTGTAGAGCAGAAAATTCTCAAAAATTCTTTTGAAAAAGAATTTTAGTACGATATACTAAAACCAATTTCGTATAGAAATTACCAGTCAGTATTGAATGATCAATTATCAGTGAAAAAATGTTAGAAAAAATATTATTTTCCGATGATTAGTTAAATGAAGATATACTTTTTACACAAAGCACTTGTGAATGAATAGTTAATAGAAGTTAACATTAGATCATCCATTACGTTAAGTACAAAAAAAACAACTTGTTCCTTCCGGTGTAGTTATGCTCTTACCTGCCTTTGTTCTATATTATTATTTCAAATACTGGAAACAATGCGTGAATATATTATGTAGAACAAAAAAATTCTCTTATCTTTCAGGCTTAAAATGAAGTCTTCAAAATTTTTATTAGAATGATTGAAAAGCAATAGGTAATATTATTTATATAGTGATCCATTTTATCTGAGCTACGTATATTGAAGAATATAAGGTTAAAGACAGTCACAAGAAACAATCGAAATTTAATACAAGTACCAAAACGAACAATTAATATTTGGAGTTTGTACATTTTTCTTTTTTAGAAAAAATTGTACTCGAGCATTAAATCTAATTTACAAATATTGACTTTTATTCATATTGTTTGTGCTTGCATTTGGAAGATAATTGTTGAATAAATAAACAGAGTACAAAAGACACACTGATCAGAAGAAGAAAGTACAACATTAAATACAGTAGTGTGCAAAATTATAGACTCATCTGTTCAAACCTTCTCTGCTTTTTTGCTGCAAAAAAGTGGCATGTGTTTTGACACGAATATGTTTCTCTCATGAACCTCTCTCATTTTGAAGGAAAAAGTGTCATCTGTTTCAAATACGTTGTCAAAAAAATGAGTCCAGCCTCTATTTCAAATTTCGTAGCCAAAATACTAAACTTGGGTGAGGTTTTCAAGCCATTTTGGCTTGTTCAATAAAATCTAATAATAACCATAAATATAGACGATTTTTTAAAGTCTTTTTTTATGAAAATGTTCTGAAGCAGTTAGCTCCTTTATCTCTCTATGTAACTTTCGAGCCAAACTAATGTCACTTTGATACAAAAATACCGAAAATACGAAATCGAGTCTATAATTGTGAACAGGCAAAAACGACGGGTTTCAAATATTTGTTTTCTCGAACTTAAAAGTCATATTGAGGAAATCTAATTTCATATTCGGATAGAGCATACTCAAATGTACGTAGTCACAAAGGTTTTTCTTTGCACAAGAAAGAGTGTGACGAGTTGACTCACTACAGTGGTCGAGAGTGTTCAAACAAGTGAGTTTGAACAGGTGAGTCTATCATTTTGCACAATATTGTACATTTAGAACTAAAAAAGATATATCATCAAGTATCAAAATACGAATTCGAATAAATATTAAAATAAAATTCTTCCAATATTTTTAAAATTAAATGAGATTCATGTGATTCTATTTCATTGCTGTTTACTCTAACTTTCTTCTTATGGCCGTATAACGTTGGGTATACTAAAAATAGAGAAATATTTAGGATATATAATAGTCACTCTTCATCGAACATTTTACCTGATCATATCCGTCATAACTTTGAAGTGATTTTGCATCAAATTTGTTCCCTTCTAAACTGATCAATGACACATTCGAATCTTTTAATAGTGACACTGGAATCGCATCTAATTCTAATTGGTTATTGTCTAAACGTAATGTTTTCAGTCGTTGACAACGACTAATCTTTTCGGATATTTGCATAATCTAAAATCAAATTTAAATAGACAATTCGACTATTAGAACTTATTAGATTCATTCACTACTTACACGATTTTGATTTAAACTCAATTCATCAACTTGTAATGTTTCAATTTCATCTGGTATTTTAGTTATATAATTTGAGGAGAGATCCAAAAATTGTAAATTATTTAATTTTAATATTGCTATTGGAAAATTTGTAAATTTATTTTGAGATAAATTTAATTGTTTTAGTCCCTTTAAATTCGTAAATGATGGTGGTAATCCATGTAAAGTATTCATATTTAACTGTATATTTTCTAATTTATGCAATGGACCAAATACATCTGCAAGTGTGTCTAAAACAAAAATAAAAATGTTATCTCTTTTGAATATGCATAGTCGTCGACACTTGATTTCTTCTCTTTACGAAAACAACTAACTATTGTTATCATTGTTTTTTCTTGATTGTACGATAAATAAGAAAACATACATTAAAGTGGAATGAAATAAAACACACTTAGATTTATAATTATTTCTATTTTTTCTGCTAATAAGAAGAATTTTTGTAAATTATTATCGAAGAATTAATTAAAAACATCACTTATATGCGAAAATGTTTGATAATTTCCATTTCATACATTGAATCAATAACAAAACGGATGGATAGTCAGATTATTTGATCACATGTGAGGAGTAGTTCTAAATGTATTTTAATCAAAAGCATTCAACACCAATGTTGAATACATTTTTAATGGTATATTATCAAAATAAATTGACTGTTGTTCAATCTAACTGACTAACGACAAAATTAAAAATTAGTTTTTAGTATTGAGTGGAGTACATTTGTCTTCTTTATTTCAACAAGTAATTTTATACGAGATGCTTCATTCATCATCAAAGTTGACTCATATTTATCATCATCCATCTCACCAATATAAATCACTTTCTTTGGTTCATTGAATCTTATGTTCGATTAATCAACTTCTTCTATGGTTTATTTTTTGTTTGTTTTTTAGCTATATTTTGTATCAATTTCTTCAGTGGTTTTTATGAACATCGTTCAACTAATTTTTCAATTTGATATACTCATACATTCTAAGTACAATAATGGTAGTGCTTTTTTATATTTTTAATCTAATCCTATGGTTGATGTACAATTTAGTTCACGTTTACAATAACGTTGTTCTTACAATGGATATTCAGAACCATTAATAACATAGACAAAATTTGTGGCATCACAATGAATCACTTTCATGTAATATTGAAGCACTTGATTGTACAATTTTGGTTCATATTGATAATTACTACATTCTGTGTTGTATTCAGCTTCTGTTTCAGTACTTCTCCTTCTCATTCTTTATTCGTCGTTTCATATTCTTCACTTTCTTATTATCACCATTTGTTTACTCACATTCAGCATCAACATCGAATTTGTTTCATAATCAATAATCATATCCTTTGATGGTGAAGATGGCACAGCTTTTATCATTGATAATGTCAACTTTTCCTGTTTTTCCCTCCGATGCTTCAATAAAATTTCGAATTGTTGAAAAACTAATGCAGTCGTGTTTGTATGATGTTTGCTTAGTTACCATCGATTTTCTTGTTTATATTATTTGTCCATAAATTTCAATCTTTCACATAGTCATCTAACTTTCATGAATACCATATTGGATCTCAGTTAATTTTTGTCCACAATTAGACGGTATGATAAGCGTTTTAATAAAAACTAGACAGAAAGCGAACTGCTTTAAATGTCGAATAATAAAATATATTTACCAGGTCAAACAAAATGTAGTTGCTTTATACTTAAAGATTTTCTTGTAAGGCTGTGAAGAAGAGGAAGAGAAAGGTCTATCATAATAATAACTTCGACCGTTCTCAATCATAGAATAGAAAATCAGAGCAAATAACATTCTCTCTCTCTCCCTAATTAATAAAAACAATAATTTGGATCGATGCATTACTATGTAAAGAAACAAGATGATTCATATCTGCGCTATTAGGTGACATCTAATTATTTAGAAAAAGCAAGAAAACAGACTAGAGAAGGAAAGAAACGCTATTACAAACAATGCCAATAATACCTATATGATTATTTCGAAGACTTAAAACTTTCAAATTAGTTAGATTTCGTATTTCTTGAGGTAACTGTTGAATTTCATTGTCGTTTAAGGATAAAGTTCGAAGACCGGGTATACACATTTGTGGTCGAATCTTAAAAACAAGAAAAAAATTGATTTTTAAGAGAACGATTCAATCAAGCAGAAGTAAACTTACTTACTTCATTGAGCTTTTTATTATCATATTGTAACACATTCGTTTTACGAGCTGTTTCAATATGTTTACTTAAGCCGCTCTCATTATTACCCATTTTTCTATTTCTAAAAGAGAAATCAAATACGGATATAATGAATACAAGAAAGATCCCATGTATATTTGTATTTATTAATACATAAAAAATAATTAAAGAACAAATAGATCAATCTATCTGGATACAACAAATCAAAAATACAACTGAACGCAGGAATATGATAAACAAAAGTAACAAATAAGCAGTCGTTCCACATACTTCCTTTGCGAAAAGATGATCAATGTGATCGTCAAAAACCTTTTTTTGACATTCTATTCGTAAGTTTTCTAGCAATTAAAAGAAAAACAGAATACTTGTTATTAGCATCTATAGGATTCCTAGGTTAGCAAACTGTTTCGCGTACCAGAACCGAAAGGAAATGGCAAATGAACATAGATGTGCGACGAAATATCTCTACAATCAACTGATCAATCTTCTAGAAAACATGAAGGAAGTTATTTAATGATTAAATGTAAACCAAATAGACTGACTGTCCCTTGCATACTTTAAATGTTGAAAAATAAATTCGCGTACACTTTTAATACGTCTTTTTATTTATTTTTACTTGTTTTTGTCTGAATGAGAAACGCTAGAAATACATATAATATGAGTCATATGATATCTTGTCCATATAATAGACAATAATTATGCTTTCTATAAAATAAGGAGTAATTCTGGTTGGTTCGCTCGTCTACAAGTGAAAAGAGGAGTATGGACCATATACTGTAAAACTTTGATATCTGAAAAGTCAAGTGACCATACCATCCACTTTTCTGTATTGTACATCAAGGAAAATTCATGAATTTACTTGGTGACCCGGCATCCACTCTTCTTATAGGTGGCACCTCTGCAAAAACGGATTACGGGTCACCAAGTAGAATAATACTTCTGATCTGCTAAAGTAGATGATGAGCGATAAACAAAGGAAATTCATGAACTTTGCTTGATGTACAATACAGAAAAATGGGTGGCATGGCCACTTAACTTTTAGGGTACCTGAAAAAGACAATTGTATATATCGTGGAAAAAAATAGTTGCACACAGTATTTTTAAGATATTTTCCTTACGAAAATATACTTTTACAAAAATAATCACATATTCTGATAGCGCTTGGAATTCTCTACAATTCTGTATATTTAAATCTGGTCTTACATTTATTTGCTGAAAAGTACATTGATTGCAATGACGGTTCCCTCACCGTCAGATTCCCAGAAATTGTATTGAGTGTGGCATCTCAATATTTTCTATTTTTCTCGGTTTCTTTAGGACCCAAAGGTTAATGTTTTTTTAAAAAGATGCGCCGCGAAATGCTCTACAAAACCATACCTAACCTTTAATTTTAGAGCTTCAATCAAGAAAACTACGCAAATTATACGAAAGACGAAAAAAATGAAAACTTTGAAAATCTGTTATTTTTTTCCACCTGAACCTTTTTCTTTTGCTACTATTTCCGTAAAAAAAGGATTACAAAAGTGAGGAATCAGTTCTTTTTGTACTTCTGAATGTGCTCTTTCTCGTGGTCTGTAGAAAAATCTTTTAGAACAGATGGTGTGGAAAAAAGTAGCGAAAAAATGCACCTTTTTGGTACTTGTCAATTGGGGTTACCTTCGCTGTACTCAAATTATTTTTCAGCAAATAAATATAAGACGAGACATAAATATATAGGATAATAGAGAATTTTAGGCGCTATCAGAATATATAATTACTTTTATAAAAAGCAATTTCTATAGTGATGATAAATTTAAAAAGCAAGTTGAAGAAATAATAACAAAATGCAGCCCGTGGGAGCCTGACAATGTGGGGCCGTCGTTGCACTCAATTTGTTTTTCAGCAAATAAATGCAAGACAAGATATAAGTATACAGAATTGTAGAGAATTCCAAGCGCTATCAGAATATGGGGTCACTTTTGTAAAAGTATGTTTTCGTAAGGAAAATATCTTAAAAATACTGTGTGCAACTATTTTTTTCCACGAGGATAGATCGTTAAAATCCGAGAAAGGAGACTAATGGTATCAGAAGAACCGCACAAAAGGAGGACTATTACTTAATAGATTACCTGATAAATCATTCAATTGAGATTTTGTGAGTTTTTAATCCTCAGAAAAGTAGTGTATTGAGAATTTAGAAGACAATGAAACAAAACAATTTTTTCATTTATTTATTTATGTAAACCGAAATCGTGGTGTCTGATCAACCCAGGGCGAAGAATCTTGAAATATGATCTTGTACGTTCATACAAGATCTTGTAAGATCGTATTATAAGATACCACAAGATTTCACACGATCTTACAAGATCTTACAAGGTTCCACAAGAATCTTATAAAATTTCGCAAGATTTTTCTTACAGCAAGATCTTGCGATAAGATCTTATGACCTTGCAAGATCTGGCGATAAGATCGTGCGAGAAGTGACAAGATCTTGAAAGATTTCATAAGATCATATAAGATTATGTCTCTGATTCTGTACTATAGCTCCTCTACAGACCCTCTTTAAAAAACAGCTTTTTTCTTTTCATAATATTTTGGAGCATAGGAAGGATCCTGACGTCCTTAGTAACGTGTCTAACCACGTTTCTTCTAACCATGCACTTTATTTGTGCTCAGCTGATGTGTGCAGTTGGAGAAAGAAAAAATTCTAAGTTTCATAATAAGAACTATGTTTTATATATACTATCGTTGCAAAATTTATGTGGTAAGAATGAGTCATCGCTTCTTGTAAGATCTTATAAGATCTTGTAACAAGAAATCGTATGATCTTGCGATAAGAACTGACAAGATCTTGTAAGATCGTATAACTTCTTGTTACAAGATCTTAAGATTTCTTATAAGCTGATCTTGTAAGATCTTACAACAAGAAGTTACAAGATTCCGCAAGATCATACATGATCTTGGAATAAGATCTTACAAGTTCTTGCCAAAAGATCTTGCAGCAAGATTGCATAAGAAATCGTCAGATCTTATAAGATCTTGTAAGACGTCTTTCCCATGGGAAGCAGTGACTATGATTGTTCCAGTATTATTCTGTTTTAAAAAGATAATTTAATGAAGCAACTTTAGCTGGAGTAAAATAAGCCATTTCTCTTTTTAACGTAAATATTGATTTAAACTTTATTATAGAAGAAACAGTAATCAAATCGGGCTGTGCCCATTGCATGACACTGGGAGAGAGGAAGAGGACGAACGAAAGTACAAAATAAAAAAAACAAAAAAGAAACTAGACAAA
>CAJNOQ010006530.1:0-13504 GCA_905250885.1 Didymodactylos carnosus
TTGGTGTCGATGAAATGATAGGTATGTCATCGGAAAAAAAGAGTATCGGCAGCTTTATCGGGCGATTTCACGCGTGTGTCATCTGCAGCCGATATACAAATACATTCATCTTCCGATATATTGTCCGATGAATCGGGTTAAAATCGCTACTAGATACATAACTAGATACATCTAGAAAAGAATCGGCTGTATCTAGATGTATTGGCCGATAACCCGATTCAACTTTTTCTCTTTTTTACGCATTTAGATGTATCGCGTTTTTTATCTAGTATATCTAGCTGCACCGGGCGATACGCGATACATTTTTCATGCTTGATTGGTGATACCCACGATGATACTCGGACATACTCATAATTTTTTGAAAATATATTCAAGAAATCCCTGTTTTATTACTAAATTTCAGATTCACCAAGGCGTATTTCAAATTTGAATTACGGCTAGGCTAATTTAAACACGCCTAGGCGTAACTAAAATTTGAAATACATCTACGCTGATTTAAAATATACGTAAATTTGAACTATGTCTGTAACATATATCTATACAGATTTTATCTTCAGTGAAAAAGATGAGAAAATGCACCTAACATGCCTTCATTACGCGCGCTGGATGCATTTCGAAGCTATCGTTGTGCTTCATCACGATACTTTTTTTTGACAAATTTATACAGATTTTTTCTCCTGATTTAATCCAATTTCAGAAAACGAACAACAAGTTTTTCGAATACTTTTTCTGTCATAGAAGTTCAGCAACACGAAAATAAGTCTCGCATTTCGTTTTCTTTTCTTAGCATCATCGCACCTGTATGCGTAAAAAGGTTCTAGAGAGTCGAAAGTAGGGATGTCACTTTACTGTTTCTTTACTAGTAACGAGAAATGTTTAAAAGTTACTTTTTACTAGAAGCGGTAACTCTTTTCGTTATTTGTTTACCAGTTACTAGTAAGTAATTTAGTTACTCTGTTACTTTTTACCTCTAAGAGTAACAAAAAAAGTTACTTTTTACTAGTAAGTGGTAACAAGAAAACAGTTACTTTGTTACAGTTAACAGTTACCTTTGTACGCATACAGGTGCGATGATGCTAAAAAAAGAAAATGGAATGCGAGACTTATTTTCGTATTGCTGAACAGAAAAACTGTTCGAAAAACTCGTTGTTCGTTTTCTGAAATTGATTTAAATCAGGAGAAAAAATGCATCTGTCATAAAAAAAGTATCGTGATAAAGTACAACGAAAGTTATATAACTCTACCCGAACCGGACACATAAGAGGACTGAGTTTCTGAGAAACTGATGCACGTTGGATAGTAAATTCCTCGAATAGACCGCTTTTTAGTTTGTACAGTACGGTTGCTAAACAAAACTTGAAAGTATGCGAACTACAGTCTGGTTAAAGAAAGAGACTTTTTGGGTAATTAAATAACTGTTCAAGGGAAGTTGAGAAAACGATGTTTCAGTTTTATAAATGAAAAAAGATCCTTTGTCCGAATATCACACTTGTGAGCACGTGAAATTTCCGGTGCACGGAAAAATCCCGTTTTTATGGGTTTGTTGCTCATTTTTCACGAAAAATACTTCTTTTTTGAAGTTAATCTTTTGTTAACGTTCCACATGATAAAATTAGTCTGTTTTAACTTTTAGGGTCACGTGGCGCAATTAGAACATGGTCAAAACGTTTTGCAGTATTTTTCTCGAAAGCTTAGAAGTTATCACAAAAGTTGTAGACGAGAGTAGTAGGCACCGAATGGTGCAAAAATCAATCAATGATTTTTGCACTCTTTGTATTCGACATTTTTCGTGAAAATCTAAGAAAAATAAGTTATTCTGAAGATATAGCCTTTTTTTGTTGAAAAATCTCACTTCTTTAAAATAACTGCTTTTCTTAAGGGGGTTCCACTCTCCAGAATATGCCCTCAACCTATGTCAGTTTGAAGAGGACATCTGATTACACTAATCCTACAGTTTTTTCCATGAACTGATAACTATTCATAGAGTTATTAATTAATTAAGTTTAAATTTAATTAAACTTTCGATTTCGATGGTATTGTAAAATAATTCATTATATTTTGTTCGAATGTCTGATCACCGTCACGGTAGAGTTATATTGTAGACAATCTTTCGTTGTATATAATATGCTTTGAAAAGTTTTCGAACGACATAGGTCTTTTAAATGAAACATTGTAAAAAGAGTGTTATTTCTACTTTTAAGGTTAAAAAGTAATTTTTGAAAATCTTGCCAGCGATTGCGCGATAACAAAGAATATCCGAGAAAAACTTTCGCTGACGAAGTTGTAGCTGATGTCATTCTGCATGGACCAAGCTGTCACGGTACATTGACTTTCCAAAGGACACAAGCGCATGATGAAACAGTTCTCTTAATCGTTTTCTAAAGAACCTTGTATCGATGGTGTGAATAGTTAATGGTGAATGTGTTAACAGTTAATGTGTTAATAGTTAATGGTGAATGTGTTAACACATTCACCACGATTCGTTTTTCTTAGAAAACTTCTTCCAAATGCTCATTTCTTTAAGAATTAACTTCTAATAAATGCACTTAGTGATCTTTTCATTATCTTCGTACGATTATTCATTGTTTTCTTCATTGTATCATCACGTAATGAGTCACTTTGGCAATGGTATGAAAAATCCCTCAAGTTATTCTTGCGTTCTTTTGCAAGTAATATATTCCTGGAAAAGCACACAAGTACGGCATAAAGATGTACAAACTAGCAGCAACCAATGGGTACACCTGAAATTGTATGATTTACACTGGTCAGCAAGATCCCATGGCAGCATGTTTGAGCATGCTGATGCTCACAAGTTGTGCTAGAGTACAACGAAGGAAGGCAAGGTGCTGATTTATCTGATCAGCTATCGGCATATTACATATCCTTCAGGCGGTCAATAAAGTGGTGCCGAAAAGTAGCATTTGAACTGGTTTTTGGGGCGGCGTTAGTAAATAGGTATTTGATATATAAGGAAACTTACGCTACCAGCAAAGTGACCATTCTGCAGTTTCGCGAAAGTCTTGTCCGATCTTTATTACTTGGCATGCCATTCGAGAAGCTACAGTCGGGTCCGAGACAAACGTCAACAGCTCAAACGAAGCGCAAACGTGCTGATCACAAGCTCGAAGAAAAAGAAGATATGCTCGCGATGTCCGACGACGCTGTGCTGGCTGTTATGAGGAAATTAGAAAACAAGAATCAAGAGAAGCAAGCGCGATGGCGGTAAGAAGAATAAAAACTTTCTGATCTGATTGCGACAAATTCTTTTATCTGGATTGCTTTAATGAAAAGCATCACTCTACATAATAAAATAATTAAAGCATTCGCGATCAGGGAATCAGTGAAGAAGTAACTGTCTCTCTTTACTTAGGGAAGAGAAGCAAAGAAAACAGTTCTTTTATCGTTTTTCTCGTTAGAACATACCGTGAGCCACCGGTGGCTCACATCGTGCTGAATGGGTTAACACTTGTTGCTCTATTCATTCAATATCGACAATTATAATATTTACACAAGCCAAAAATGAAATGGCTCTAAATACTTCCTTATCAATTAACGTTTTAAAGTACTTATTTCTACACAAAATTTACGTTCAAAAGCCATCACTGTTTCTAATTCGATCACATAATTTTTATTATACATAATACAAGACTGATATTTTATAGACAATAAAGTATAATGGCAGGAGAGATAAATTTATATTTCTGTAAATATACCGGCTAGACTGACGTAAAGCAAACCGTCTGTTTTTTTTATTGTTGTTGTAGTTCACTTAAGCAAGAGAATGTGTAAGATTTACTAGTCTAGTCACTGTTGTATCTTAAACGTTATTTTTTAAACGCTATTGAATTGTTGAGCAAGTATGGCACGTAATTATAAGAAAAAAATTCTGGGCAGCAATGTGATAGCAAAGCATTGGAAGAAGCAGTTGAATTTGTAAAAAATGGAGTAATCGAGTAGCTGCTAGTAAAAGATTTGGAATACCTGCTCCTACGATTCGGAAACATAAATTGTACAATTCTGCCATTGGTGCTGGACGAGAAACAGCGTTAGCCCATGAATACGAAGATACCAAAGTCAAAATTCTAGTAGCTTACGACGAATGGGGCTATCCAAGATCATGTCGTGAGACATTGGATTTAGTAAAACAATTTGTATAAGAAATGGGTTTATCAAAAAAATTCACTGACGGCAGTCCTGGCGTTGAATGGTTAAGATTATTTCTAACACACTGAAAAACCGAGCTAACACAACGTGCAAGCATCATTCTGAGAAAAAGTCGAGCCGTATCTTTAACAAAGCAACGTGCTGATGTATGGTTTCAGACTTTTGAGCAAAAACCTAATCAACTAGGTGTGAGAGATCGCCCTTCTCAGATTTTCAATAAATATGAAACAGGTTTTCTGGATGATCCAGGAAAGAAAACAGTAACTGTGAAAAACAAACGAAGACGACATTCACACAGAATTCACATTGGAACAGCTAAACATGACGACCCTATCTTACATCAGTGAGCATCTGATAGGAAAAGTACACAACAGCATCGCTACAACGTTGTGCAGCGTAAGAATGAAGCCACTATCACAGTTTTTTATCTATCTACGTTGGTACATCAACGGGAGGCAGCGATATAGTTGGACCAAGAGATGTATTGACGAACAGAAGTTGCGCGAGAGCTGATTTGAGTTAATTTTGTTAAAAGATTATTAAAACTGATTTATTTTATCAGAAAATTGATTAAAATCAGTTAATTTTACGAATAATTCTAATCGATTGTCTAAAAACCCGTTTATATTGCCTGTACGGACAAAAATTAATTAAAATAGAAAATAAAATAAATTAATAGAAAATCGCTTGAAGAAGCAACCTAATTTTAACCAGCTTTCTTCAGGAAAGTCGATTTTGGACAAAAAAACTCATTAAAGTTGTTTTCATTAAATCGAGAAAAATCGCTTAAAAATGGCTGATCTTTCTCTTAGTCTGGTAATATTTAGTTTTAGTCTTTTCTCTTCCATCAACAAATGGCTTCTGTAAATGTTGACTCCGGAAAAAAAACGCCTTTATATGTAACAAAGAGACGATGAAAGCTATCTTATAATGTCATCCTTTTTCGTATCTTAGAAATTTTTCCTTTCAACAATAGGGTCGTAGAAAATATTTCCATCACGAAGAAAACGTCTTTTGTTCTATAAATAACTCGACAACGTGCTGCTAGTTTCTATTTTATGATTGATTGTGTGAAGTCATTTCTTATTTTATTAATTACTTTTAATCTAACCTGTCGAATTACTGATTCGTCATCATAACAATAACTACAAAAACAAATTTTAATGTCTTTCCCTTTATTGATTGAGTGGTTTTAACTGTTTTAAATTTTAATATTGTGTAACTCTGATGATGAATTAGTGATCCGAAAGCTTAGATTAGAAGGAATTCTTCACCAAAATAAGAAATGAATGTAGCTGCAATCAATCATAAAGTGGAAACTTATATGACAAAAGTCGTGTCAATAACAAAAGTCAATAGATCGAGTATAGTTGTGTCAGACCTGGAAGCATCATCACAAAAGCGATTTGCGGGTTTGTGCCATTCGCAGGCTTCTTGTAAGTACTCTCTACGTACAAAGCTGACAAATTAGTACTAGCCATATGGCATAAAAACTAGTTTCACTGTTGTGCTATTCAAAAGCGAGAGCTCTCTCGAACGTGAGCTCGTACTGAACTCAGTTTTACAATGACACCTACAACAGTTGATCGAAAATTTCAGTTCGACCTCCTGGTTACGTTTATCGATATAGAAGTCAAAAATGTTGGGTAAAAATTTCTGGTACTATTGTCAGTCATCCATTGTATTATATAAAAATTAACTACTATCTAATTGCCAATCTATTGTTATTTTCTGATGGATACGTTACCGTATTTAGTCGTGTTGCATTTGGGTATGCACCGATATCGGTAGTCAATTTATTATATCAAAACTGAAGAGTATCATATGAACGGGATAGGATTTAAGGGGGCTTCTCAGGAATTCGATGTTTTCTTCGAAACCTTCGAAACTGAAGTAACCACACGGTTTAGTATCCCAAAATGTCATCTTTCAGAATCCATGTTAATTTGCCAAAAATTTAATGTTTTTGGAGAATTTGGAACGAGATTTCTGAAAGCCCTAAAAATCACCTTTTTCTAAATTTCACGTTTTAATTAAACTTTTTAAGGTTGTGCGTTTTAACAGACATGGAGCTATCTTGAGCAGAGTGTTCTGACCAGAATGAGATATTCAGCAGCTTTGTGCGACTTTGTCTTGTAGAGTTATACTAGTTTGACTAAAGGCGCTGAACTATAATTAATGAACTGATGTCTGACTTAAAATCCGTGTAGGGAATGAACAGAAGTGAAATTCAAAAATCGCCGCCGATTAAATTATAGATCTAGGTGTCTACTTTCATTTGAGGCCTCTCGTAGCTTTCTGCACCTTCCAATAAAAAAGTTATAACGCTTTTGCTATCCCATTTTGCCCCTTGACACGCAATAACTCGGCACCGCTTCAACATTTCGATTTCAAATTCTTAGTATAAGCTCGTAGGACAGTAAGCATTAGTCACTGCAAACGCCATCGAAATCGGATATAAGATAAAAAAGCTTTTCCTGAGGGGGGACCCCTTAACTGGTTCTGTGCGCTAACCAATTGAAATTCAAAATGGCTGACATGCCTAAAATTAAGCTAAGAGCTATTTTTTTTTCTCGAAAATAATATGAAAAAGTGCAGTTTTTTGCATGAGTTCTTGAGAAAAAACTCTAATTGGAATTTACGAGAAGAACAGACCCAAGTGTAAGGAAGAAATGCGAATTTGGTGCCAAATAGCTCTAATTAATTATCTGCGTTCTCTTAGTGTTTTCAATGAGATTTTTTCGCACAGCGTATGCGCGCTCTCTGTTTTCCAGCTGCAGTTTGTCGATACAATCTGATTCCTACCAGAAAGTGGGCAAACTCTGCAAGAAAAACGCTATAGCACTTAAAGATAAGAACAGCTTTTATTCGTAGGGACCTTTCGTCCATATAAAGGAGACCTAGTCACAAATTTTAGTGTCAAATATTTGTGCTGGAAGGCTAAGGTTTAAAGATGGACTGGACATCCTTTCTTTTGACGTGTTTCCATTGTTATAAATCTATTTGGATATTCTTAAGTAATAATCTGTGATGTTTGACGTCACCAAATGGGGAAAACGTTCTTCCTCCTTTTTGAACCGAAATCTTTCCAGTTTTGGAAAAATTTACTGAAAGTTTCTCCAATTTGAAAACTTTTTGCAAAAAGGTCACCGAATCACTCACTAATTTTCTCATAGTTTGACAGTCTTAAAATTTTCGCATTTCCTCTACTCTGGGATCTTCGCGATATCATAGTGCATTTTATGAATTAATTTCTCAAGTACCGATTCTACCCGGCCAGGTAACGTCGTTAGCATGACGGGTGCTAGTCCCTACTTGGAATTTCTGACATGACTTTCCGCCGCTGATAATGTGGTGAAAAAACTTTATCGGCGAATTATTGTAGTAGTTCTTCGAAGAGAAGTGCATCTGTTTTAAGTGCTCGAAAGTCTCTCTTTCTTATCCAAACGTTTTAGGTAAAACTAGTTAATTTTTGACTTAAAACTACTGTGCGCTTCAATAGGTTTTCCCCTATTAGTATTTTTCACTTTATTTCACTATTTTCTGTTCTTTTTTCAAAACCAAACCCATAGAAAGAAAGAGCAGACTCGACTGCATCTTTTGATCTAGGACAATCATGGATCAGATAGAAATCCACATCAAACAAAACAGCATTTTTTTTCACTACAATCTGCAAAATTAGACTCTCATATCCCTACTTTTTCTCTGCTTGCATGTAAATAGATGTGTGCATACGCAACTTTTATATGCACATTTGACAGCTCATTGTCAGATATTTCTATCCGCTTCATGAAAGGCTATGATTTTGACTTCGTATTCGGTATTGATATAGAAATATCTATATGAAATTTAGTCATAACCTGTCAAGCCAAGAATTGAAGGTCAAAGAAACACTGGACTTGTTCTGTGGCTAGTATTTATTTGTTCTTTTTCTCTCGTCAGTTTCGTTGCCTACTCCTATGTTAAACAATTAATTCTTGAACACAAATAGTCGTGCTATCTATTTATCGAATGGTTTCATACTGTTTCTGTCCACTGGTTCGATGATGGCAAAACACAGTAAATACACCAGTGATTTCAAACACAACGTTTTGCAACAATATCGTCCTGGAATTTACGGATGTGGGTTCAGATCATTAGCAAAGCGTTTTAAAATCAAAGGTGGTCATAAATTAATTATGAGCTGGTATGCCAGATGGAACGGCACCGTTGAATCCTTGGAACCAAAACGGACAGATGGTCGACCACGTACCATGACAAAAGATCAAGTAACGGATTACATTTTAAATTTTGTCGATGAGATGAACATGCAATACAAACCAGTGAATTACAGAATGACACAAGAACACGTTGAAAACTCATTAAATAAGCAATTTCCATTGAAAACGATTCAAAGATACGGTAAACAAGAATGTGGTATTAACAGCACTTTTCTTTCGCTATCGAAAAATAAAATCACAAGCGCATTTCGAAAATGTGCTACTACATATGGAGTCGATGTTTTTATGATAAACCATTTTGATGTAAATGCATTTTCTTTTAATATATTTCAGATGCAATAGCAAATGTAATGAAAAAAATGCTATGTTTTGTTTTGATCCGATTTTCTCGTTTCGATTTCTATCTGATCCATGATTGTCCTAGATCAAAAGGTGCAGTCGAGTCTGCTCTTTCTTTCTATGGGTTTAGTTTTGAAAAAAGAACAGAAAATAGTGAAATAAAGTGAAAAATACTAATAGGGGAAAACCTATTGAGGCGCATAGTACATATAGTCATGTGGCAGTGTGACGGACGTACATACAAACAGTCGTGTGGTAGTTTGCCGGAGGTACATACGCAGAATCGCTAATGAGTGGCATTGATATTGGTCCACAGAGGTATTGGCGTTCGAGGTTTATGTGGAATCAGGGAAGTGTAACACCTATCCTGGCTGCGAGCGCGGACCGAAGGAACGCATGAGCATTGTCTGTAATTTAGAAATTTTTTATACCTCGGTGGTCCTTTGGGGGCTTTCGAGAAACCTAGTATTGATTGAAGGTACTTTACGAAGTTGAGAGATCATGTCAGAGAAATAATCATAAGGCATGGTAGACAGTCTCTAGCACCGACCGAAGGGAGGTGTAAACGTTGTTTCGACTAACAAGGTCAAACTTTGCCCTGACTTAGATTTCTTTATCAAGAGTAAGAAGACTGATAGATCTGGTAATTTTACGTCCATTTCGAACATCTGTATGACAGTTAAAACTAAATCAAATTACAGAGTCTCGATGAACTATAGCAATTCTGCTAAACTTTTCTCACCGGTGAAAAGTTAAAGCAAGTGGTTCTGTAAACTAAGATGGAAAATATGAACGTTCTCATCGCGAAAAATATGCAGCAATTCTGTAGTAGCAAGATCGAGTTACAACAGAATGAATAATAATTCCGAGAGTACACTCAGTCGACTTACAGGTAATGGACCTAGTGAATTGGTGCGATTCACGTTATTTATTTATAGAAAATCCACAAAGATTTTCAAGATTCTTGAATCGATATTGAAGTTTATAGAAAATCAATCGATTTTCTCTAAAATTGAAAATAATTCAAGATTACAGTGTACGTGGTTTTTTGTCCTTAATATCATTTTACTTTTTTGGGGAATGTGTACCCTAGTCTTCTGTTCTTTTTCAATAATTTTGTACTGTTAGGACCCATATAGGATCATCAGTTATTTGCAAAAGAAAAACAAAAAGAAAAAATGTTGTACAAATTTTCTGCTACTACTTAATTATCAATCTATCATTGTTTTCTAATGGATACGGTACCGTCTTTGGTCGTGTTGCATTAGCTCTTAAATGTAAATAAGGTATTGCAAACCCAGACTATATAGTTTATAAAAGACTTTATAGCATACTTTAATTTAATAAGGCTTGAAGTTTTTACCGGATAAGAGCTCATTCTAGCATTAATTTATCTGTAGTAAAAGGCTCTATTGAATAAGCTCTTGTGTTTAATTCAATCCATTTCTAATCAGTATAAAAAAGCACAATAAATAAGCAGGAAGAAAAGCAAGAGTATATTGGTCAGACGTAAAGTTTAAATAAGTCACATTTCTCTCGTCTTAGTTAATCACATTTATATAAATATGAAACTCGACTTGAATAAGTATATTTAGTTAATTTTACAACCGCTTTCAGACAAAAGTCATTTCTGAAAGAAGCAAAACAAGATACCATCACCGATTTCGACCCTTCTCAAGTGTCTCGTTAGGTGGTTTCCTCCGAGAAAGACAGAGAGAGAAGGCATGACAAGCACCGCAAGTCCGTTCACACCGTATGAGAGTGTTGTATTCACTGTTCTTATCCAACAAAGAATAATAACTTTCACATAACGAGAGCGAAGCACGATATCACTGTACGTTGCACATGTTCTGCTTCCTCACAGTAAGCAGTTTTCTTCATTCTATCACAATGATTCATCCTTCAACATAAACTGTGTCTAACAACTTGCACTCAACAACCGTTGAGACAAATGCGAAAAACACCATGCTTATCGTTCGATCTTGGGAAGTGACCACTCATCTTCTTACCAATCGTAGTTTTGACACAAACACTTCGTTCTCATCGCGTGAAAGCTAAGAACAACGGATATAACGCGCTCATACGGTGTGAACGGAATTATGTTGCTGGTCGTGCGTTAACTCTCTCTGTCTCACGGGATCCTTGAGAGAGGTCGATCTGAGTTTCTAGTAACTGCTAAGCGGTTGTAAAACTAACGAAAAATAATTAATCACATTTGTTACGTATTATCTCAAATTTTTGGATACGATTAAACTGTAAATCGCTAACAATCAAGCTGCCATTGCTATCAAATCTGAAATCCTGTGGATACCCGAAATACCTTCCCCCCCATTTAGAACAACCGGCAATACATGTACCACCAGCTGTATAGTTTTGTGCCATCCATTTAACTATTCGATGATTATCCATTTCAGCCACATAAATATTTTCATTGCCATCAACAATGACAGCCACTGGCTTATTCAATTGAAATAGACTATTACCGTGTGTACCATTTCCAGCTACAGTTTCAGCAGTCATGTTACTACCAACTGGATGATATTTTTGAATACGATGATTTCCACTATCAGCAACATACAGAGCATCGTTCAACGAATCAACAAATATTCCTTGTGGATTGTGTAGATGGTGTGAATCGTCTCCATTCTCTCCACTTACACCAGCAATCAGAATTCCACTTTGTGCATTTGGTTCCCATTTAACAATTCGATGATTATGGCTATCCGCTATGTACAAATTTTTATTTTGATCCATGATAAAAATGCCGACACCGTCTAATTGATTCAAGCCATCACCCTTATGGCTACCACCAGCTACTCTCGCACTACCATTTGTGTTTGAAACTAATTTCACAATATTACCACTAGCTTCATCTCCAATATACACATTTTTTTCATTATCGACATAAACATTAGTTGGATCAAAAACACTGTTATCGGATTCCGCAACAACCACTTCTCCCTTTATACTACCTTGCTTAAATTTTAAAATACGTTTGTTTCCCCTATCTGCTACGTACAATGAATCGTTTTCATTCAAATCAACAAATATTCCTTGAGGACTATTAAGTAATGATAAATCGATAGATCCATCTGTCATAAATATGGTTACATTGCCGCTAATGATTACACCTCTTTCACTCCATGTCGCACATGAAGAGATATTGGGAAAATTTGTAATGACACTTGGACCTTAACCGAAAGATAGAAACAAGTGTTCATGTAAGGTAAGTAAATGGTATAAAAAAAGCCTGAGATTTATTCTGTCAACAAAGAAAGCTTTGTAATGCTCTTTTGTCAGTACTGTTTCAATTCACTTCCACTGAACGGATATAGATAGGCTAGGATGGCCTATCTACTATTTACGAATGAACTAATGAGAGAACATGTACCTGTAGAAGCGGATGATGTGCCTGCATTAAGGTTAGATAGTCCAGATATGACTCGATGTTAGCGCTTTTTTTTCAAGTTTCGAGCGGCGCCATTTCTATTCAATTTAGAAACAGCTTATTTATTGCACATAGAACGTTTGTTTATTTATTTTTTCTTTATCTGTCAAGCTTTTTTCGTTCCATCACAAATCACTGGCAAGTCTGCTGTTGCAGAGCTATAAGTTATTTATCGATAGGTAATGGGTTCTAATGAAGAGATATATGTACAACGTCTTTATATTTAAAGTGCAATGATATTTCAAAGAACAAAAGAATCTAACTCACTAGATGTTCTTGCCATAATAGACATTGATGCAGAATGCGTTTTACTATTAGCTGAAACATAAAACCTGCATAACTTCTTCTCTTTGGCATTGTGAAAAGCATAATCATCGTAGTTACAAGAAAAGTTGAGCAATTGTTTTCAATTGTCATCTATGTGACTAGATTTAAACGCTCAGAAAAGAAGAGTGTAGTTAACGAGTATGGATGAGTTGTCAGGTGAGTGTCAGATGGGTAATAAACTGTAGTTATTACTAGAGGCGCGGAATAAAAATCACTTTACTTTCGGTTGTGGGCATGAATAGCGTACTTTCGACTGTAGTAACAGGCTTTTGCTTTGTCGTTGTTGAAGATCCTGTAACGGAAAAAGCCACCATATCAAAACTTGCAAAAGTTCAGATCCGTTATTTTGCAACAACCTGCGGTAAAATTTGCGAGTCTCAGGTAACATCACACGCATGAATTCTTCTGCGTTTTTCTACAGAAACAAAAATTTGCGATAAACCGCAGATAAATGCCATCAATTATCATCCATAAAACATTATTGTGTGTAATTACACTAATACAGCTTTATGTATTTATCAGTCAATCCCCAGACAGGTTCATCCAACTCGCCCACAGGGAAACCTGGTGGCTCATCTCCAGATCTGCAGCCTCCTCCCAGCTAAGAGAAGTCAATTAGAAAAATGTTGCGCAAATTTCCAATGGAAAAGGAGAATTTATAGAAGTATAAGGTAGCACATATCCTGTTTTTTCAAATTATACACTAATATATACAATAGGCACTTTTTTCGCAAAAATTGTATTAAAAAACATACGCCGTATGACTCAAAAAAAAGATTCTACCACAAAAGACAAAATAGGTATTACTTTTTGTTGATTTTTGCAGCAAAAAAATACTGCTCAAAACGCACATAAGAAGCTTGATTATCCTGACGTTGTCTTACGAGGGAACTGCCCCAAGTGTCCGCTCGCTTTTTTCTTGAAACCTAGTGGAGAATAGGTTATCGACTATGCTGATTCCGAATATGACAATGGTTTTTGCTGCTAGGCCTTCGGAGACCTGGTT
>CAJNOQ010006531.1:0-13502 GCA_905250885.1 Didymodactylos carnosus
TACTCACTCATAAGTACTCAGGTGAGTACTCAGTGAGTAAAAAAATGTATGAGTACGTATGAGTACTCGTCCGGTTTTTCTAGCAGAGTACTTTTTGAGTACTCACACTTGAGTACATTCACTAGGGAGAGTTATTCTGAGATTCGTGAGCCGTCCCCAAAAACATCACTCTTCCTGTCGTGCGCATCCCAGGATTTATCAAACGTGTGATATGAATTTGTCGACAGAACCTAATTGAAAGGAAAAATCTATTGTTTGAAATTTGAAAAATTAGCTTTTGAACTCTATATTAGAATTATAAGAAGAAACGAGAGTTAAAAATGGTTAAAACGAGAAATGGTTAAAAAATTCACAATATTGATTTTAATTTATTTGTAATATGTGACTTTAGTTGAGCTCATATGGTATTTTAGCTTGACATGACGTTATTTCGTTAAAATAAGCGTCCCCCATTTTGTCCCCCATTCGGAACTTTCTGTCCTGCATTCGAAAAAAATAATTTGAGACCCGTGGTCGCGAAGCCAAATGCTAAACTCTTACTTGAACAAGAAATGTCTAAGTCGCGTCAAGAGTCTTGTTTAAGAGTCACGCTGACGCGATCGCGCCATAACTTTGAAATGTCGTAAAAATTGTTATACTGAGAGTCACAATAGCGAATCATGAAGCGCGTTTCATAACTCATGCACGATCGTGACAAGACAAGTTGTCGCTACGCAATTATGAAAATTCTTACTTTCAGTAATAAAAATATATCATCGTGATCCCGAGGGAATATCAAGATTTTGTGGGCCGCGATCACAATCACGGTATGAATGAGACAAGAGTATTTACTTGGGTTTTAAACTCTATTCTGCTTGAAGGGTACTCTCCCCTCATTTCTTCTACTGTTACAAAATCGTAGCGACCGATCGGATAGAATTAGAATTTCTACTAGAGTATCTGAATTAAATGCGCCTTGAAATTAAATGCATCATCCAGAAACCAAGGCTCTTTTGGATTTCTTAAAACTGACTGAGGAAGGATAGACAATTTAATGATTAAGCAAAAAAACGTGGGATTTGTCTTCCTTAACTCTTGTTTTCTGATATTGTTTTGTACTTACCTTGCAAAGTGGTTTGTTTTTTATAAATAATTTTATTTGAGAAGGTTGAGATAAACAGTAGTAGATAGAACTGCAAAAAGCTCTCAAATAGAAATAACAGTGCGTTTCATTTTTAAAGCGAAAAAAAACTGAAGATTCCGGTTTTGGGCTTTAACAATAAAACACGTTTTATTTCATTGTTAACTAACAATAATTAGTTACATATAAATCAATCGAGATTTAAATTACAAAACATTTACATCTTCTGTCTTAGTTGAGAGTCGCTTTTCAGCTACAGTCGTATAACAAGACGATGTGCTGTACAATTTTTAAGTGGTTAAACTATCAAAATATAAGGTTTGTAAAAACAATATAACGAAGACAGTTTCAGCTCATTGAGCGTTCAAATGACACTAAAATTGACAACTATTAAAGGGTTTCATCTACCAAATAGCAGTTATATTCAAACATGATGCATCATTTGACAAAATTCTTCATAATTAATTTTTCCATCAAGATCAGAATCAATTTCACGCATTATTTCAGATATTCTTGCTTCAGTAACATTATGATTTAATTTTCTTAATACTTCACGTAATTCATTCGGTGTAATAAAACCTATAAAATATTAAATCATAAAAATTATCTTTAGATTTTGACTTATCGTACCTGAATGATCCGTATCAAAACACTGAAATGCTCGTCTCATTTCATCATTCGAAAATTTTCTCTCATATACACCACCCATCACTCGAACAAACTCATCAAACTCAATCACTCCATCACCTGTTTAGAGAAAAAGCAAAAATAAATTTATTAAATGAAAGTAAACTGGGAAACAGATATTACCATCGGTGTCCATCTCTTTCATTATTTTTCTTATTAATTGTTCTGTAGGTTTAAAATTTAAGGCTACTAATACTTGTTTTAATTCAGTTGAAGATATCGTTCTGCTTTTATCAGTATCGAAGAGATTAAATGCATCTTGAAGTTCTAAATGAAAAATGTCAAAAGGATATTGTAGAGCAAGAATTATAGTAACACACGGTGTGTGTAAATAATACCTTCCATTTGACGATTCGTTAATTTCGATTTTTGCTAAAAAATACAAATATCACTCTAAAATTTACTGATAATAGTGGTGAGTACAGATTCTTTCTTGGGAAAAATTAATGTAGACAAACATTTTGTATATATCTCCAAGAATGGATCAGTTTTCTGTTAGATTTTCGTAAAAGCACAATTAAACTACTAAAGTCAATCGAGATTATTTCGAATCGAAAGTAGTTTTGTACTATGATTTTCTAGAAATTCTCGGAAACAAGAAAATATGCCTTACTGATCTTTAGTACAAAATCATGTTGAGCAGATAAAACAGATTATATCATAAGATTTATGAATATTTTAATTTTGTGTAAAAATAACTACAAATGGATTATTTAATGTGGGTCATTTTTTCGGTCATTTATCTAGATTTAGCTCTATATACATCTAGATGCATGTGCACCTGAATCTAAGTTGGATTGTTTTTACATGGGTATAGATTTTCACAAGATCATTGAACAAACAGTGCCTCAAGACTCAGGATGGTCGATAACTTATGTTTAAATTCATTTTCGGGATTGCCACAGCCAAGGAAATATAGAGCCTGAGACTCCGACGATATCCGATGCCATGTTTTTAAATCACGAAAAAACTAAGAGATTGATTAATTCCCATTTTGAAAAGTGTATGGTGGACTATTTATCCACGAAAGAAAATGAAAATAATTTTACAAGAATTTTTGAAATACTGACTTGATTTTCTTAAGACTCTTTCCAAAATCAACTTTCGCGTAGAATATTGAAAAAAACTCCGTCGAGCCATGTGCCCCGTTCAGAGACCGTAGCAAGACAGGGCAACAAAAAATTCCTTGATTTGCCCTGCAAGAGATTAATTTTGGAGATTTTAAGCTTCTTTTTAAGTAAAATTTTGAGATCTCTCGTATATATGAAAATAAAAGTGACAGCTAACTTTTCTAAAATTGATAATTAATAAAAAAAGATTCTGTTACGCACGAGAAACACAAATCCAGTATTTGTGATGAGTTTCTTGAAGATAAAGTCTTCTAGGTTAAGGAGAAAAGCTTTCTTTTGCACTGCAGGGCAGGGCAAAAAAAATTTTATGAGTAATTTTTTGACAGGGCGAAAAAAGTTGCCCTGCGATGGTCTCTGACCCCGTTCTCGATTATTGAACAGCAGGCGACGAGTATCTCTATCTCCTTTCTTTCAACGTTATTCAGAAAGAAGTTTTTTGCACTATATCTGGAATCCATTTTAAAATCTAACAAAAAAAACTTACCGACATAGTTTCTTCCTTATCGGTTATTCTGATAATGTAGATTCCTATTAAAAGCTAAAAGTAAAAGAAGAAATATAATAAGGAATTTTTTAAAAGACTTTTTTAAACACAAGAAAATCTATGTGCAACAGGCATTATTTCCTATTTTCTCCACGAATTTATTTCTTAATATATACACTTTGTATTGAGAAATGTGTACTGCGTTCTGTTATTTATATTTCACATTTAAAAAATCATAGACACAGAACAAGAAAAAGAAAAAAGTTTTGAGAAATATCTGTAAAACATAGGATTTCTTTCTCATGTCACCGTTACCAAGTTACAAGTGACTAGGCAACATTAGCACTTTGTAAAATTCTCAAGTCGGTAGAACCTGTAGATTTTGAAAAAACTATAAGAACTCAAAAAACAAAAATGTTGTTTAGTTGATTTGTTTTCAAATGAAAATAAATCAGTCATATTCAATTATTTTTAAATTATTTTAAGACGTTAATATGATGAAATGATGATTTTTTTACTACCGATAGTACATATATAGTGCTAATGATCTGTTATTATTTCACCTGTATATCTTACCACACAGGAGGCTTGTCAAGGGATGTTTTGTCATCGTTTTGTTAAACATGCTTTACACCCAGTATCCTATTGCCAAATTTTCTACGAGAGCAGTCTCAACAAAACGCGAAACTTTTATTTTTTTAAAAAAACGGCGAAAAACACGTTTTTTTTAAATCGTTTTTTGACCAAGAATATTCATCTGATGACCCTAAGATAACGTTCAAATACAACCGAAAATAAAACTAAGACCAACGCGTTTTTGTTCAGAACCGTTTAAACGGGTTTTCTTCTCGAATAGTCAAGAAAACGGAAGGAAACGCCAGTATTTTTTCTTCGTTTCTAATCGTCTTTGATAAAGTCACGTTTTTTCCAGTTTTTTCTATAAAAACAACGCGTTTTTCACCGTATTTTTAAAAAAATTTTATTTTACAAAAATCATCAATAGCTCCTCTGTAAATGCCCCCGAGAATAGCATAGGTTTTCAGACGCTGATTGATATTTTCAATAGCCGCTTTTGCACTATTAATATCTCGATTAAAATCTTTGGCTTCAGCTGTTAAGTTGCGTCCACGAGGCTTCTTTCTTGGAGTGATCACATAACCTTCACCGATGTATCCTTTATCGGCAATAATTTGCACAGAGTCGTTTACATGTTCTAATAACCCCGACTCTCTTAGTATTGTAATATCACGTACACTTCCTTTATAATATCGGCGGCATTTACAGAGGAGCTATTGATGATTTTCGTAAAATAACTAAGATTGTGCAAGTTATCTCGGCTCTATGTAACATGAATTTAGACAAACATCCTATTCGTAAATAAACAATAAAATAAGTTCTATTTTTTGGTCAACTAACCTTATCCGATATTGAAACTTTGTTATTGATAATTCATACTGATTCAAATTTCGCAGAAAACCCAGTGTAGGGTGACATACTGGGTGTAAAGCATGTTTAACAAAAAGATGACAAAACATCCCTTGACAAGCCTTCTGTGTGGTAAGATATACAGGTGAAATAATAACAGATCATTAGCACTATATATGTACTATCGGTAGTAAAAAAATCATCATTTCATCATATTTGGTTGGTGTTACATGAACAAAACAAATCGGGGCTTCATGGCGGTTGGCCACGCCCATATATAAGATACTAACTAAATATAGTTCTAAAAGATCTCACTGGCTTTTTAAATGCTTAGTTCATTTACAGGGTATAAAACAAAGTGCAAACTGAGCGTATGTACAAATATAAAATATTTATGTTTCTCAGTTCTTTTCTGAGAGGAATAACAGTTAAAATGGACTGCATGTCTTCATTTTTTTATTCATTACTACAGCCTTATTTGTTCGAACATTCAAAACTAAATTGTATGGATTGTAAATTCAGCTTAATCAATCGGATCATCTAGTACTAAGTGCTGTTGTTTTTCTTGATCATCAAATACAACACCAATAAAATCATTGCTGACATATATATCTTGATCTAGATTATGGGCTATCAAAGAGAAAACTTTGAGTTTTTATGTTCATGCAATGCAGATGTCAACCATATACTTGAATATGTCAATCGTGGTTCATGTGCTTTTTGACATACTGATTTTCGTGCAATTGTACGATATGATGAACATTGGTAAACAGCATATTCATCTTTGAATGTTACTAGTTTGATCATAATGTTTCTTGCTGTGCTTTAAGGTGCTGTTTAGATGGCTTTTCAAGTACTTTGATGAAATATTAATGAGAGCAGATGAGGGATACCGCAGTGATATATTTTTAGATATTCGAAGTTATTTCTTAGCTAATTGTTTTATAATAGGCTATGTATCAGTGCCCACTATAGCACTTTTTGTATCGCAGCTAACTTAATCTTGTGCATGTCAAGAGAATCATCTGTACGATAAAACTATATTATTTTTTGAAGTAAATAGTATTCGTATAGTAATAAACACAAAACAAAACAATGATTCAAACATACACGAGTGGCTTGGTAAAAATTTTTCAGTAATTAGATACCCATTCAGTATACGATATTTAGGTAATAAGACATTGTTTTTACTAAATTTTACATCAGTACGATAAATGGTCATCTTTTAGAGATTTATTCAGTAATCGGATACTGTGGCTTTGCGAGATTCATTATAGAGTAGTGCACAGAAGAGTCTTGTCCAGTGCGGAAGACATGGAGATAATCCTCATCCTATAATTCCGAAAAAGAAAAGAAGGTGAAAGACTATGGCAAAGGTTTTGGTATCCATCGACCCCAGTTCAAAAATCGAAAAGTTGCAACATGTCTGTTAATCTATAGATTAGTGAAAAACGTTTTTTAAATCATGTTGCTTTGTTAAGTTGAAAATAAGCAAATAATTTTGGAAGAAATTCAATTGAAGAATAAGATTTTCGAATCTATTTTCCTTTCCTTCAAAATTAGTCAACAGTATAAACAACAAAATATAAACAGTCCTCAAGTTTTACTTTTTATTGTCATAGTGATAGTCGTTGATATGAAATTTATTTGTTCAACTTGTCTTACCGTTGATTTGATACATTTTTTCTGTTTGCTTGCAACGTTTATTATGAATTTAAATGTCTTACAAATAAAAAAATTAAAAAAGTTATTCTAGAAAATACAGGCAAAAATAGAAAAAGAAACTGTAAGGAAAAAGTTCAAATGTAGACAAATATGTGAGAATGAATTGTAAAGTCTTATGTAGGAAACTTTTTACTCTTTTCTCAATTACATTTGTTTCATTTGTTCTTAATTCTCTTAAGAAAGAATTGTTCGTAATTAGATACTTCTTTTTAACCAACATCTTATAATGATTCACTGACAGATTTTAATAATGTCTTTCAAATTAATAACTAAAAACCTGGAGTTTAATAAACAACCCGGAGTAATTTTCGAGTGAACACATCAAATTCTATACGACTTTGTTTATACCCTTTCCAACGATAGTATGTTCTAAATCATCTTTTGATAAAAATTCAGTACCAAATATTTAAACTCTAAAACAATTGTCTAAATATAATGTAAAATAATTATTTGTACTAACAAAAGACAAAGAATATGCCGTTGTATACCCTGTTTCGAATGTATTCTGATTGTTAATTCAGTAATAGTGATGTCTTTTAACATTTCACCATGTCTTACAGCAACAACATAAACAGATAATAACATCAATTACTTAACAAAACACTAGTCAAAACGCTAAAATTAAATATTACCATTTGCATTTTTATTCCATTTTAAGTTACATACTCTTACAATGCTTCTATGGATCATTGTTATGCTATATCTACGAAAATAGAACTGGTTGAATATCTGATTCATATTTTCTAGTTGTCGATGAATCTTCTTCCTTAGATATATTTGACTTAAACGCTAAAAAGAAAAACAAATTTGCCTTAATTTTAATAGAGAAAGTTTTGGGTGTATATCATGTCTCTTGATGTCAATGTTACATTCTACCGGATGTAACAGACAAAACTGTACACTCTATGTATTTTCGATTTTTCTCGCGTTTCTTAAACTCACTGTGACTGACTTTTTTTTTCTTCCAAAAGATAGTCCGATCAATTCTCTACAAAGTGGTAGATAAAATGTTGTAAAACTATTTTTAGATGTATTTGTTTTAAATAAAAGGCAAAGACATTAAAAAACAAAGATTGAACAAATTATCTAATGTACAAAGTTGATTCTTTTTGTTTTCTGTAGATCGGTGAGAGCGGATTCTTGAACTTTTTTGTAGGGAAAACATCGAAGATCATTGTACAATATTTGATTTTTTAATTCTTCTCCCATTTTTTGTTTCTCTCTGAACGTTTGCTTTTGTCCGAAAAGTGTATTGACGACCGGGAGGTTTCGATTATAGATATCATCAATATCCTCGATCATTTAAATTCATACATTAACCTGTTCAAAGTGAAACGACACCGTTCAAGTCCCCAAAATATATTTGTTGGTCCATCATCATTTTCATATTTAGTTTTTGGGGATCTTTGTTTCGTCTGTTATATTTTGTAGTGTTACGTACATTTTGAGTTCTTCGGTTAGAAATAACAATTGTAGATAAACAAATTGATTAAGAATGTCGTGATTATTTACATGTTGACTGAAAATGACTTGATTTATAAATATGTATATATATATATATATTAAGGATTAGAAATAGAAATCTTTTTAAGAATCGACTAGTAATACAATTTCATTATTCTTTTTGCATTACCATCGTTGTTGTCTTGTTACTGATGATTGTTTTAATCTTCTTTTTCGATCAATCTAGATTATAGGTCATTATAATAATATAAGTGAATGATGTCCATTGATTTAATTGTACTAATAATTCGAATGTTTTTTAGACGGATACATACAGAAGATGATTGATTAATAATTAAAATAAACGATAGACTGACTGTTGTATTTAATAAAAGATATCTGAAGACAAGAACATAGAAAATAAAAATAATAACATCATGACAAAAGAAATGAACAATTATTTATTAGTAAATACTAATAACAATGTTCATAAAATCAAACTAGAAAAGTCAATTCAGACTAAGAATTGAAACTCATGCTGTAGGAGATAAATTTTATCAATATTAAATATGATAAACCAAGCATGCTAATTTTTGGTTATTTTCATAATTTGAAATAGTCTTGATGTTGTTGTTTGTGTAGTTATTATAACACTCATCTTTCACATATTGTACTCTATAAACAAATTTTTTCTAGTTGTTTCTTTCCAATTAAAAACCCTGTCATGGCAGCCCCTTATGGGGATAAAATGACAAAATCGTTCAAAAATTGTTGAATAGTTTAAGACGATGTGAGCACCAGGGTGGGAGAGGAGGTTAAAAAAATGGCCAAAATCAAGAGCTTTCGAGTACTTGAAGTCCTCTTTCTTTCGAAGATATCGGAGAAGTTTCACAAAAGATCACTGTTTACAGATAAGATCTTCTCTCGTAGATTATCTTTATATTCTGGCCATAATTAACTTTTCGACATCGCTGATTGATAAATAAAATCACATGGCTAAAAATATAAAGAACATACACATTTTAATTACCACAATAAATAAATATTTCAAAACAAAAATTGATAAACAAAACAACTTGTAACAAGAACATTGTTTACGAGAAAACCTATCCAGGTGATACCTTCCGATTTCGTTCATTCATACGTTGATCGATAGAGGGTATCGAACTAGTAAAAAGCCTAAAAGGATTTTTTCCCATGACGCTTGAAGACCCGATTTTCTGGAAAACCAGTTTTTCAGAAACTCTAAAAAGATAACAAAAACCGTTCTTAATGAGGCATAATTGTAGCCTGCAAATTTCTGATTAAAATGAGACATCTCCCACCTCTACATGACCTTTTTTTGCAAAGTTATAGAATTTATAAGAAAAGCTCTAAATGTTCATTATCAGCTCAAAGCTACAGAAATAAGAAATTAGAGCTTTTGTTGTAAATTTTTGCAAAGAAAGGTCGTGTTGAGCTGGGAGATGTCTCATTTTAATTAGAAATTTGCGGGCTACAATTATGCCTCATTAAGAACGGTTTTAGTTATTTTTTAGAATTTTTGAAAAACTTTGAACACAATTGACTAATTTAGAACTCAAACTTCTTTCAAAGAAAAATGTTATTTAGTTGATTTGTTTTCAAATGAAAATAAATTCGTCATATTCAATTATTTTTAAATTATTTTAACACGTTAACAGTATTTTTTAACGAAATATTGTTGATGATATTGCGATATTAAATTGTACTTTCATCAAATTTTGATAAAATATTTGATAGTCTAAACCATATTTTTTACATTCGAATAAAAATGTTAAGACCGAGGATGCAATGACGGTCTAAGAGGATTCAATCATTTTCACGTCATTCATATACAAATTATCATATTTAATTCGAGAGATATTTCTTATCGTTCAAATTCATTAAAGCATAGAATATGTCCGTTATAGTATCATTTCATATTACTAAACAGTTTTAGTAACGAACAAGCAGATCCGTAAATAACGGAAAAAACTCTTTTCTCTTCCGAATAAATGAAAAAATTGTTCCTTGTCTAATAAATCAATGACAATACTACGAATCGTAGTCTACGATTATGAACAGTATGTATCTAAAATAAACATTTAACTTACTTGAACAATTCATTATATCGTCTTTATTTTTAAATATTCTTAACCAATTTATTATAAATTTTGATTCATCTATAATCGACATGATTAATACCATTTAGAGTTATTCTTTCTTATGTTAAAGTTAAATCGAGATAAAAACAAAGTATTTTTTATACGTCACATACTCCATGACATTAAAAAAGACAAAAGTATAAAGCACATCGATTTTACCATATTCGTTTTGTTCTCTAATATGATACAAATAACACAATTCATTATATTAACGAATTATAATAGAAATGAGAATATTAATTTATATCAAATGTTATTGCTATTGATGATAATAATAACAATATATAAAATTGAAAAATAAATCATTCCAGGTTATATAAGTTTTGGTGAAAACTAAAAAAACAATAACATAGAATCATAGTGTTTAACTTGTAAGAATATATCCAAAAAATGAAAATAAAATAAATAATCAAGATTAACTATAATAAAAATATGTACAAAAACAAATTAAATTTAAATATTTGTACATACAACGGTTTATATATGAAATATTTCTAAACGAGCTGGTTCCCTAAATAAAACGATTAGAAAATCTTGATTTACACATAAACATGAGTGTAAAATATCGTTTACTCCCACACATTGTTTTCCCACACCTAATTCATCTATAATCCATATACTATTAGCATACCAATTCATAAATATCCATCGTCCATCATACAATGGTGTTAATCGACACATATAATTATTTATATTATCAGTTGAATCTAAAGTTAAACAACGTCGTAAACGTTTCATATTAGAATCATGCAAATCAATTCGCCATTTTAAATCATTTTGCATTACCAATACACCAACTGAAAAATTACTAGCTTTTACTAAAGCAATACCTCGATCATTCTCTTCTATTATATCATTTTTTTTCCATCGTTTAATTAATGTCCAAGATGGAAGTGAATATCGTTCAACAAATGTTCCAGTAGTATAATTAATAAATACATCTTTATTATGTGTTGATATTGACCATAATAAGATTTGAGGATCAGTCGGTTGAATATGTTCAATTTTATTTAATTTAAATGATAATAAATCGTATGTATGTAACGATTGATAACCTAGATAAAATATTATTTATATTGTATAATAATTGAATCAATTATAGTATTGTCATCTTACCTAGTATAACAAATAAATTCATAAATGATGACCAACAAATATCTGTTACTGGTCCACAAGCGTTCACATTCCATTCAATAACTTTAATATTTTTATTAAAATCAAATAAATCAAGTTTATCATTTTGTCCATTTGCTAAAAGAATATATTTTTGATCGGATACTGCTATTCTAGCCGTATTTGCTTGTAAATAATATTTTTGAATAGATTTTTTCTTTAATATATCTTCTATATCTAATAAATGTTTACTTTTTTTCTTTTTCGAACTAATACTATCGTGTTTTTCACTAAGAACTTTAACTATATCATCAAGTCCATTTGTACATTTAATTTCGACCCATTTTGTTTGTTCAAATGAAATTATTTCATCTTTAATATTTGCTAATTGTTCCTTTAATTCTAAAATATCACTGGGAATAACTGTTTGTTGTCTAACTAATTCATTTAATTTTGGTATTAATACTGTTTTAATAAGATTTAATTGTTTATGTTGAAATTGTTGACATTGTTTATCAGTATTTTTATGTAACTCATCAAGTTCTTCACTTCGTTTTTTATATAAATCATCAATAAATTTATTCATATATAGTCGCCATGTATCTAACTGTTGATGACATTTAAAAAAACATTGATCAATAGTTAAAGATTCTAGTTTAATTATTTGTTCATTCATACAATCACCAATTGAATGCAATTTTTCTTGTAGCAGTTGTTGATGCTCTTTAATATGATCAAAACATAACCATAAAGAACAATGTGGACAATTACTGTATTGTGTATTTGTACATAATGAACCTATTTTTGTAGAAATATACTGACATTTATCAACAGAAGTTAATGAATACATTTCTTCTAACTGGAGTTATCTGGAAGTAAACAAAAGTTGATATCAATACTTCAGTTACTCATATTCATATATGTTAGAATAGGGTGGGGTAAATTAGAACAGTATTTTTTTAAATCTCCGTATTAGCTTAAGGAATTTGGGGGTAGTTCCTTGGCAAGAGTCGTAGAGGAGGTATTTTTCCGTTGAAAGGTCGTTTTCGTTTTTCAAAAGTCCATTTCCTTCAGGATCAGGAGCAGATCTGCGGATGGCTGGTTTCGACTGTTCTAATTCCCCACATGCGGGGAATTAGAACAGTACGTGTACATGGGTGGGGTAATTAGAACAGTCCGTGCAAAACACATGGAATTTACCTATAAAAGTGTTTCCCATTTTATATTTGTATTTTAAGTTATTATTTTGTTAGCATTAAGTGAGCAAATTGTCTACACTATCAATCTTAGTTTTAAAAACTGAACTGAATTAAATTATCTAAATTTTCACTCGTTTTAATAAACTAGTTAACATCTTGAACTTCTTCCAGACAAAATATATAGATGTTGTTTTTCGTTACCAAATCTGTATCTTGATCATTTCTGAGGTTTAGATTGAACCAGAGACCTTAGTTTCAAGAGTTTTGAAACAACCCTTTTATACAACACCAAAGTGCATAGCATCAAAGTGCATCGAATGATTTATTGCACTAGGCTTAATATTGGATGGTTACTGAGAAATCCTGATTTTACAGTCATATTGTTGGCGCTAAATCATTGCTTACTTTCGAATAGATTCTGTCGAATATATTCGACTAAAAGCGCTCGGAAGGGTCGAAATCATCGAAAATAGTCAAAATTCTTCAATTTAAACTAGACATAATTTAGTTCCAATTAAATGTACATATATTACTAGTGTCTCGCAGTCAGGCGTTATGGTTTTGTGATTACCTGTCAAATTGTGTTTACTTTTGTTAGTGATCTTGTGATAATACACCAGTATTGTATTCATCTTGCGTAAATGTTTTTAGGACATCCCAAATGCATAGTCTCAATCGATAGAGGAGACAATTGTGCATAATTTATGCTAAGGAATCGTCTAATTATAACTTAAATACGAATATGAAATGGGAAACACTTTTATAGGTAAATTCCATGTGTTTTGCACGAACTGTTCTAATTACCCCACCCATTTACATGTACTGCTCTAATTCCCCACATGCGGGGAATTAGAACACAAAAACATTTTACCAGTCGCCTTTTAAATAGAGCTAGCTCCGTCAAATATTATCCGTTTGCGATCTAATCCATATCAGGCGATAGAGCTGAATATCCTCTACATATCATACTAAGGATGTGTGCAAAAATAATTTAAAATACAAATATAAAAT
>CAJNOQ010006532.1:0-13500 GCA_905250885.1 Didymodactylos carnosus
GAAGACCCCAAAAAAGATCGAAATATAGCTAATCGACTGTCCTGAACATCTTGGCGTTGTTTATTCAACACAAAAAGAGTTTTCAGTGTGTTTGCGACACTAAAATTCTTTATCAGAGCCCTGTATTGACATAGAATAGCTTTTGGCCCTTAGCCACACTATATATCTTGTCTGCACTGATACGCCCTCGAAACTATGTTTTTCTGTAGGTGAAGATTGGTACTGAAGCTGAAAACTCTTTTTGTGTTGAATAAACAACGCCAAGATGTTCAGGACAGTCGATTAGCTATATTTCGATCTTTTTTGGGGTCTTCAAGCTGCAAAAACTAAGGATACCGCTTGTTCGGAAAAACGTAGTCCCCTTGGAAAACTAAGGAAAATTCGAAGTTTACTTAGATCTAGATTTAAAGAAGACACTTCAGAGTACCTATCTATTGAGAAAAATCGATAGGTTGCTATTTTAATTTCGGAAACCACAACGTTGTTTTCCAAAGATTATCGAAAAGCAGGATCTTCCGAAGAGGTGCAGAACTAATTTTTAGTTAGTGAAAGTTGTGGGAGAATGTCTATTTTGAGAATCTGAAAAGCGCAGATCGCTCTCACTTTTCTATGAGAAGTTATTTAAACAATAGCCAAGGAAGCTGTTTTTTTGGCGTCTATAACAGTTTTAAGCGCATAAATCTGCGAGAACTCGCACTAACTCATTATTACGCAATCTCGTGAAACAGCGAGCGTTACCGGGGAGACTATCTGTTGATTGTGAGAGACTTATATTTTCTCTACTTATAAGTCCTTGAGAGGTTATTGTAGAGAAACATACATTTCTTTAGGAAAAAACATGAAGTTATTGTGGGCAAAGACAAAATTCTTGTGAAAGAAACATGAAGTTATTGTGATGGAACATGGATTTCTTGTGCAGAAACAACAACGAATTTTTTGTGAAGAAACGTGAAGTTCTTGAGGAAGCAACTCGAAGTTCATGTCGAGAAACATGGATTTGTTCAGGAACAAAGATGATATTATTATGGAGAATCACGGGTTTCTTCAGGAACAACCATGCAGTTCTTGTGCAGAAACACGGATGTGTTGATCGTTAAAAGTGGGGAATCGACAAGACACAAGTTTTATTTTTAAAAACTGAATAAACCTGCCTGTATGAAGAGAGAAGAAAAATTTTCCTTCACAAATGCTCATCTGACATATGCCCCGACTATCATAATTTCTTTTTCATAATTTTTTTAAAAGTGGAGAATCGACAACACATCATTTTTGTTTTTAAAAACTGAATAAACGAAATAGGTTACTGATAGAAAGATGTAACCTTAAATATGTTGTGCGTGCCTATATTCGAAAAAAAAAGAGTAATTTTTCTAATCACAGTAGAAAAAAATTCTGATAATCGGGACATGTGTCAGATATATACTAAACATTCGAATAGTGTGAGTACTCCTTTATATTGCAATAATAATAAAGTGGAATATCTAACGTATACAACACATTAAAGAATACAATTGATCTTTAACGTACGTGTTCTTTGTTTTAATATACACAGAAATGTTTTCAACTTGCTAAGACTATGGTATATGGTTGCTATTTGCTATTGTATATGGTTTGATATTATTTGTAATCTTGCATTTGCAGTCATGAAGAATAAAAAAATAAAACAGATCAAATAATAACTGTAGAAAGATAGAAGTTCTAAATACACGATGTAATGTATCCTAGAACAAGATAATAGAAAATCGCTAAATTTTCAAGCTTCTTTTTACCGACGTGGCGAACAAGCAGTGTAGTGATTTTCTAATTTCTTTAACACATGACAATCATATTCATTCCAACAACAGAACAAATTAAATACGAAAAGAAGGTATATAATTAGATGACGTTAGAGCCAATAATCGGAATAAGTAATATTTTAGAGACAGGATAAATAGTTAATTTGTGTCAATTATGGCTGCTTCTCTAAAATATTACTTAAAAAGAAGGTAGATTTAATCTTGCAAGTGGTAAACAGTGCACAGACAAACAAGCGAAATAAACATAATTAAACATAAAACAGATCCTTTTCAAGTTTATACATTTGAAAAATTCATTACTATACATTAAACTATCTGATTCAGTCGTCGAAAAAAATTTCCTTTTTTCTCTAAAAAGCTAAAGAATTTTTAAAATCAATAAATTGAGAAAGAGGCCCACTTTAAAATTCACTTTATTATTATTGGAATATAAAGGAGTACTCATATTATTCGAATGTTTAGTAACTAAAACTTTTTACACAAGTATGATATATCCATTTTATGCAAACTTCAAAAGTGTATTTGAAAAGCTTTTTTTACTGTGATTTGTAAAAACAGATCTGTTTTTCGATTCGAAATTCAACAGTAACAATGCTTTATTTGTTTCAATCAAATTAGAACAGAATAAATTTAAATTACATTGACTAGCATCATATTCTAATTCTACATCACATTTGAAAAATAATAATTTCAAATATTCTAAATTTTTGAAATAAAAAAAAAATTTTCTATTGAAAGTTTCATCAAAATTTACTTTTTCAAATTTTATTTTTCAGAAATCATTTAATGATAACTTTGCAGTATCAATCGTATTGTCTAATTGTAAACATCGAACAAAATTTAAAGTAGTAATTATACTTGTTTGTAGAGTTGTCGTACTATTGTTAATTAATTTGACATTTTTAAGCTGAAAATCTGTTACATTTGGATAATAAGAAGTTAATAGAGTTGATAATGTTGAATATGAGATTGGAGTTGAACTATTCAAAAGTAAATTTTTCACATGATAAAAACATTTTGAATCGTATTTACGACGATAGGCATATGATTCATCATTTTTAAATTGGCATAGATTGGCAGATGTATCCCATTCAACAACTTCATACATTCCTCGAAAAACTTCTGATTTACACCTACCAGTGGCACCTCCTTCTGCTTTCATAACATTCGTTCCAATACTAATGGCGGCATCTTCTACAAAAACAAAGAGACATAGGTAAAAAATATTTTTTTTAAACATAATATTATTCTACACAAATAAATCAAACGCATACGTACCAGCAATTTTTATCCCTTCTCGAAGTTGATTGATTTCAGTCTCTTTTTCCTCTTCTAGTTTATTTCTAAACTCCTAAAGAAACCTAATACTTGTTTTGCAAGGTATCTTCAACAAGTCAAACTTGAGCGAAAACTTACATTTAAAGACTTGTCGTATTTTCCGTCAATTTCTAGTCGACGCATGTTATAATACATCACAAGACCGGACGAAATTCCATTGCCCACTTCCATTTCCAGCTAAAGAAACCAAAAACCAAACAATGCCGAGATTTCTTCTCACAATTCCGGCTATTAGGCAACTTCGTACATTTTTACCCAACCGAAATGGGCACTTTCATACAGCTCCGTCCAGTTTATACAGACCTCCGAGCCGCGAAGATTTCAATATGTGCATCGTGTAGAGCATAAAAAGTTAGCCGTAGAACATTAGGCTCATTTTTCAAAAAAACATTTGGAACATGGTTTTCTAGAGGCCTAAAGTTTTAAGGATACTTTTAGAATTTTCCTCTCAAACCTAAATAAAACCCTTGACTACTGTAGAGGAAACTATAGAGGCACAAAGCCTGAGTGAAATAGCGAAAGAGTTAGCCCGATAGCTATTGGTGTTTTTGAATAATTCGAACCAATGACACAGTTCTCGAATTTCAAATCCAGAAGTTCTTGGCCGAAGGTAAAAAAACTGATACTGACGCTTTTTGATTGGAGTAACTATGGACTTGACCAATCAAAAAGCGTCAGTTCAGTGTCAGTTTTTTTACCCCGGGCCGAAGCTCTTCACCTGCTGTTGTCACAGCTGACCACATTTTGAAGCAAAAAATTAACGTATATAGATAATACTAAACCGCAGCAAAGACATTAAATATATTGCATTCTGATTCCCTTTTTCTTTTATTTTCAGAAATTATTCATATGCAGTCGAAAAAAGACCTTTCACTAAGTTTTGAGCTTGAAAAAAGCAAAAAATACATCCGGAACAGCTAATGAATGGATTATCTGAAGAACTTTTTTCGTAGACATTCATCAGAATCGAACGTAAAATACACTTGTTTAATATTCTGAAAAAAAGTTTTAAGGCTTTAGGGACCTATAAAACAAACATTAAATTCAAACGCACCGTTGAAAATTATCTATAAAAATCATTTTTCATCAATTTCGGATGGAGAATAAGCATCAAAACATCCATTACATCTTTATAACGGTTTTTTTCTTACACTTACTTAAAGTGCCTGATTTTACTTTATTTGGACAGTGCAGACTTCGAGTCGAAGAGGGCACAAGATATAAAATTTTTGTTTTTCATGCCTTCTTTATTTCACACCCGAACATAGTCGATATTCCAGTTTTTTTCGCTCCTTGTTTAATTCGTTCTCCACCATCTTTGGATATTTGATTACCGCTGAAATATAATGCAGTCTGGTTTTTACTAGTTTCTACCAGTTCCATAATTATATGAACACTTTTGTCTTCAATTTGGTTATTATAAAAGAGTAAAGATTTAAAATTATCACTTTGTTTCAATACTTCATTAATGAAAACAAATCTTGATCTGTTATTTGATTATTACAAAGATCAAGGTATTGCAACGACGTATTTACTTTCAATGACATTGAACTTGAACTTGAATTTGAACTTTATTTACCAAAATGGAAGGACATGTAAAAAAAGCTAAAAAGCTAGTCAATAGAAGTATAATGTAACCCTATTGAATCCTGCCCTGTCTAATGCAAAGTCAATCAACAAAGAAAACAAAACAGACAAAAAACACACAGATATAAAAGCTGGAAAACAGAAAAATGATGAACACAGACACAGTAAAATACAAGCAATTAACAGTATGTTCTAAATGTTGACACAGTAGTTTTTTAAATAGTATTAAAGATGGACCGTTCACGAGTGAAATTGGCAGAGAATTCCACTCCACCGGGATTTTATAGAAAAATGACGACTGAACTGTAGTGTAGTATAGCGAGCGAATGGACAGACAACGGAACGATTATGGTTTAAGCGTTGAGAATGTCGCAGTTACAGAAGGAATTGTACTGGCTGCCAATGAGAAAAATAAAATTTAGGCAAAAACTACGTTGATTATGGCGACTCCCAAAAAGAAGTGAACGCGTAATTATAAGGAATCCGCTGTCGGATTCACCAAGAAATTTTGCACCTGGCGCCCAATTTTTTTCTAATTTGGTTCAGCGTGGAGCAAGCACCAAATTTTCTAATGTGTAGAAGCACTTTTTAACATTGGAACTTATCTCGTTTTTCAAACAACAAGAAAGAACGTTATCTATCTCTTTTTGTACAGACTTCTCTATGAATGGAGTCAGATCAGTGCGAGATAAGTGTAAAACAACATATAGGTCGTCTGCAAACAGCCTATATACAGCTACCGAGGAAGCGACAGATCTAAGATCATTTATAAAAATCAAGAATAAAATAGGGCGAAGTATCGAACCTTGGGGCACTCCAGAGCTCACATGAATTAGGTTTGAAAGAACATTGTCGATCTTAACACACTGGAACCTACATGAGATTATTAAAAGAATATTTGGAGTGAAAATTGCCATAGAAACCAAAGATGACCTGGCCGTTTAGGGGATATGATCAATTAAGTCGGTGTATCTCAGCTACGAAAGTGATTTGAAAAAAGATAATGCTTGAATTTTATCAGCTCAACTTGGCGAATCTACTCAATATCTGCTTCATGTCCTTTTTAAAACGATTTGGCGTCGAAACGTGTGGGTTTTCTGACCATTGAAACAGACCTCGTGCTTTCGACGTATAACATGTACTATACTCTCAAAAAATACGCTTTCGGGTCCAGTTTTTTGCGTAGATTAAGAAAAAATATTTTTAAAGCTATAGCACATGTTTAAAAAAAATTCTAGGACGGTTTTCATAAAAAATTATTTTCTTAGTTTCTGCAATTTTTGTAGTGTTTTCGAGTTTTTGACCACAACACTAAACTTTTTCTAAGCAGATTATACATATTCGTGTGAAAATATGAAAATAATAAATATTAATATGAAAATTGAGAGATACAAACAATATAATATGTACAACGTTTATTTTGTACTGTATTATCGCTTCCACAGACTCTGGTGCATCCGTATCAACAGCGACATCTCTAGAACTCAAAATAAAGCGGGCTCTATTAAAAGCAAGAATAAGGTAATGTACTTAACAAATAAACTGTTTAACTGTATTGAACTTTTGCTTTTAATCGCTCTGTGAAAGAAAAACAAAACTCAAACTAGTAGAGATGGTTCCTTTGCACGTTTCTATTAGTTGAATCCTCAGACAAATCATCACAACCAGAAAAAAAAAGAAAACTCGAGATTTTATAGAACAAAGAACCCAAACTTTATATTTTATACATTATATACCTTTGAGTATTAAACAAATAAGTCCCGTTTTATTGAGGAATAATGTCATAAAGTTCGATACAAACCTCACAATCTAGTTACTTTTTAACTCTTTCGTTCTTGTAGACAGGGCAGTGGTGACTGTTTTTAGTTTATTGTTTGGAATGTCTTTTCTTTTATGGAATAAAATTGACCATGATTTCTTCTTTCTTACAGCTGATGATGGTCTCAGACAATGTCTTTATTTCTTCTATTTTTATTTTCGTAGTTTAAACAAATTCTACCTTCTATCAAAAGAAAACTTAGAATCTCAGTAATGAACACTGATACCATGCCATATTTTTGTCCGTGAAAGCAAATTCTAAAACTAAAGACATTCGATTGTAGGATGTAACCGAGCTATTCTCTTGTGTTGTGACTATTGTTATTTACTTTTAACAGAAAGCGAGGAGCTGTAGAGATTATTTGAAGATAAAAATTTCTATCTATTCTATCTATTTCGTATAGTTTGATTTTTATCAATAAATTGCGAATAGGCATATAACTGCTGTGAATTGATAATGCTTATACTCTGAGCTTAGTTACAATGAGTTAATACTATTTATTAAAAAACATTATTTGTTATCTTCTTCACACTATCCTTTTAAAATAATGGTGTGACATCCTAATAAGATTTCACTTATTGCACAATATTTTTGTATTTGTCATTATAGATGCAGTCCGAGTCATCTCCTCAATCTCAACTTTCTCGATTATGTGAGTTGGAATCAGAAGATAAACCTGTACGATGTTCATCACCCGAAAAATGTGCCGTATGTCTAAATTTTAAACGTGTAAATGAAACATCATCAATTGATTCTTGTTCACATACTTTTTGTTATTCGTGCATTTGGGAATGGTCAAAAGTTCGAGCTATTTGTCCACTATGCAAACAACCCTTTACATCAATACAACGTCCGAGAAATGGCTATGCGGGAGAAATATATGAAACGATTTTGATTCGAGCACCAACACGAACTCAAATGCAAGATGTTTTTGAATGGGTCAATAGACAAGATCCAGCAGCACCTGTAATACAAAATCCACCTCCACAAGAGATATTTCGACAAATGGTCTATATGGAATGGCTACACTCTATACAGTCGATTTTTAGAATACCATCACAGACAAAGTATGTTTATATCAGCGTTAAAGGCGTTGATTAATTAATTTCTTTTGTTGTTTAGTTCAAACACTACAGTCCCTGCTCTACCGACTCGTGCATCTACCTCTATAACGACTGATCAAACCTCATCTTCTACTCTTTCGCCATTATTTCGTAGTAGTCAGAATTGGTCGTCAATCGTCTCACTGGACACCATTCAACATTATCTTCAACGCTATTTGAGACAAACAACATCGGATTTATGCCAGTCAACCATTCACTCCGCTTCTACTCGACAGACAGTAGCTTTTCGTAAGTATATTTATTTAAATTCATTGTACGTACAATTACCAATGACTGCCACACACAATCAAACGCGTCAATGTTCGCCACAATGGTACCGAGAAAATCCGGCCTGTTTACATCGTCTAGTACCATTTTTAGGTAAGTAACTTTATTTAAAATTCATTAAAAACTAGAAAACATTGAATACTTCTTTAAGTAGCGTATTTATATGTAAAATACTTTCTATCGTGGCTAAAACCAATTATGTCTGTTTTGTTCCTTACATCAGATTTTATTAGCGATAATAAGAGAAAGATGAAATATGGTGTCAAAAATTAGTCTATTTTGTTTAACTGAGAGCGCATGATTTAAATAAACGTCTGCTTCAGTCTATTTAAATTATATACCAGATAGTAGTCAACCAAGCTACCATTTATCTTAGCTTTCTATTTTGATATAAATAAATTTTAATATGTCTCTTTTAAGCTCGTGAGCTGTTGGCTCTTCTATATAATGATGAACGTACCATCCAGTTACTTATTCGTGAGATACTTCAGTCGATTCAACATAATGAAATAAAATCTCGCCGTATCAAACGTCAATTAGCTCAATATCTCGGTCGACATACCAAACATTTTCTTCATGAATTTTATTCATTTGCCCAATGTCCATATGATGTGATGGGTTTTGATCGATATGCCATCTACGCAAATGGATCGAATAGACAAGGAGAAATAGAACAGTTATCATCATCAATTATTGATGTTGTCGATAGTGGAGATGATGATGATGATGAAGAACAACGTCAACAGAATGATCCAATTAATTTAAATCAAATACCATTACCCGAAGATAATGATGATGTTGTGGAAATTCTAGAACAACAACAACACAGAGTAAATGAATTGAGATTTATTTTACTTATGGATTCAATACATAAAAATATCAATCAAAAAAATATAGTGGAGAAGAATACGATTGTTGTGCAGCGAACTGTCGTTGTTGTTCTATTTGATGATGTTAAGAATGAACAATATATCTCATTGTTGTTCTTTAGATTCTATTGAAATAAGAGATATGATTAAAAACGGTTATTCAGTCGATATGGATGATATCTAACGAGAACAGAGATAAAATAATACGTTTTTATTTTCAGCACAATCCATCAACATCTGTAAGCTCAAATCAGCAAACAACAACAGCATCGATAACTCGTTCGAGATCATCTTCGTCTACTCATTCGAGTTTTTGTGAAATTATTGATTATGTCAAACCGATACGAGAGAGAACACCAACGTTTATAACACTGACAGACGATGAAATTCAACATGAGGAGCAACCATCAATAGAATCTACAACAAAAAAACGCAAACATCGACATCATAGTAGTCGACATCATCATCGATCGAAGAAGAGTAAAAAATCCAAACATCATCATCACCATCATCATAGATCGACAAAAACATACAGACAATCTCATTTATCGTCTCAAGATGAAATAATAACAGGTTGGTGGAATAAATAGATAAATTTCGAGTTTAATTATATAAATAAGGAAAAAGCATAATGTTGAAAGCAGTAGGTTTTTTTTTAAGCTTATACATACAAACTGATGGAATTTTGCGCTCTTTCCGAAAAAAAATTTTTTATAAAGAAAACTGAGTTCTGTGGAAAAAATTTTTTTCTACAAGATGGAACTATTCAGCCACTTTTCGTCTTGATCCAGTACTTATACGAAAAATACTTCTTAAAAGCTACATAATCTGCTATGTTTAACAGCAATTGCAGTAGAAATAGACGAGATAAAAATTTCCACCATAGTGCACCTTGTAGAAAAATATGTACTCCACAAAATTCAGTTGTTTCACAGAAAAATATCAATATGTGTACTTTTTATGGGATCTGTTTCAGAAAAGAAAACGTAATAATTGGTGTATGTCCACCTAGCCTCAGATTCATCCTTATTTTTGTCCTCTTTTCAAGTCGGTTTTTCTCTTTTTTTTCTAAGAATTTTAGAGAACAGCAACAAAATCTAAAAAATGTTAATACGAATTACCCTGAAAGAACATATTTGAAAAATAGAGGAACAAAATTTCTACGCTTATAACAAGCACTTGATTTTACGCGAACAACACTCATCGCTCTACGTTTGCTCCGATCTGACTAAAGAATTTACTGCTGGTCACAGAGAAAGAAATACCTGGCGATAAATTAGATCAATTATGAGGCGTATTTTCTGTTTTCTACAAATTCAAGTGTTACGTTACTAAGAACGACGCAAAGGAACTGAAATTGTCAAAGAAACCGCATGGAAACTGACACCAAAAATAGATCGACTATCTTTATTTCTATATAATTTCCGTTTCAGATGTTGTTGAAAAACAACAAAGACTTTAGTACTCATTTATTTCTTCTTTATTATTTCAGATTTGGTTCATACGGTTTGGGAGAAAATGTTCTTTTTTCAGCGAAACAAGAATGTGATACAGACGCTCGATGCGTGATAAGTCGGGTTCTGATCTGAAATGTGTCAGAGTAATTTTCAGACTGAAAAACTCATTCCTCTTTTTCTACTTCAAATCCTCTTTAAAAACAATTCCTAATCCTCTTGCATTCCTCTTTTTTCAGAAAATTGCAATTTCTGCTGCAGCCAGATGTCCACTTAAAATTAATTAGCAGTGATCGAATGGATCAGCGGTGAAAAGAACTGTATTCACTAACCTAATTCATAGGATTTGGATGGTGTGTTTTACTATGAGATTTAGTTATTACATAAAGGTTTTAATGAGGAAATTATAACGTCATTACTAAGTGATGGCGTTAACGTCTCATTTACTTTTTTCTACTTATCATATGAGTTTTTTTTTTCTATTTAGTTCAACCACGCAAACGATCGATATCGACAAATAGTCGTGAACCATATTCATCTGTTTCTCCTCAATGTCTTCCATCATCTGTAGTTGTATCAGTGTCATCGTCCGATAATCAAACTGAATCAAGACGCTTAAGCAGTTTAATCACAATCCCGAAACGTCAACGTTTATCAACACTAACAGATATTGAGGATAAATCATATCAAGATTCCAAGAGACAAAGAGAAGATTAGTATGTTTTGTTTGGCTAGATTTTTATTTGTTTATTCGTGTATGTATATACGTGTGTGTGTGTGAGTGTAATATGACTATTTAATTCATAATAATTATTTACCATTTTTTCTAGTTTAAAGTATTTTTTTTTGACTCTTTTGTCAATTTGTATTCAAAGAGATAATGAAAAGTAAAAACGTTTATCGCAGTCTTTGCGGGCTAAAAGTAAAATCTTTGGATTGAATGAGTATTGTATAGTGATAAACTATGAATATTTATTGCCATTATCGCTAGAAATTAAATATGAAAATGTTTAGGTGAGAAACCATTTTGACAGAATACTTTATAGATGTACAACGGCTACATGGCACAATTAATTGAACTTAAATGCGATTACAAAGATTATTCATGTGAAAGAAGACAAAATTCTACAAGTTTTCAGATTTAAATTTCGTTTACGATGAACTCTAATAATAATAATGTTAGTTAAACATGAAAGAACCCTCAGTCTATCTAATTTTGCGCAGTTATGTATACATTCATTATCAATAATCTAGTGCAGATGTTGAAATAGATTTCGAACTTATAATAATCGAGAATAGAGCTGGACAGTTCCGGCTCCTGGGAGTCGTCTCTGTTGGTTTAAACTATATTTATTATTAGATAAACTTCTTGACAGTGCTAAATCGGCTCGCCATTGTATAGCAAGAAGCGCAAATCCACGATGTCGTACATTACCAATAATAATTAGAATGACAAATAAAAATAGAAATAGAAACAATAAGTAAATAGTGAACCAGAAGAAAATTAACAATAAAAATAAAAATTTGCTTATAAAAGTAAGAGAACGACTTTAGTTGCAAAATAAGAGATAAGTAAGAAGAGAGAACTGATGAGTAGAGAGGAATAATAGATTATATAATCTATTATTATCTTATAAAAATCTTATAAATTGATGAGGAAGGATTTTCCGTATTAGTAGTGTTTCAATATCGATGTCGACAGTCGAGTCACGATGTTTTATTCTATCGAAAAGTCTCAATCTAACTAAAAGGTAAATTGGGCATGAGAGAAAGAAATGCTCGACTGTTTCACTTTGAAAACAGTTACAAAGATCATCGCCTGGATTTCTGAAAATATGTCGTCTCAATACGTCAGATCTCAATGTCGAAAAGTCACAACGCATTTGGTAGAACGCGATATCAGCAATTCTATTAATTTCTGTCGTTACTCTTACTTTTGGTGTTAATTCTAACGTAGGATAACTTGGTTTGATATACCATTATTTCTGACAAACATTCTCTCACAGACGTGTGTCACTCACCTAAACGCGTGTGTCACAGAGAACTCCACCAGACCTCTCCGACAGTATTACCGCTGCTGTTCAAAACTATTTCCTAGCCGAAATACGTGCCAAAAATCTACACTTTCACACGGAGAGAGAGTCGCACAAACAATACTCCTCAAAAACATTTTTTGGTGAACGTGTGTCATCTTGAAAAGTGAGTGTATCATATACAACTCGATGCCTTCTATCCAACGGTATGGCTGATGGCAAATAAGATTCCGCGTAAAACATGTGAAATAGAGAAATACCGTCCAAACTAGTGTAATACATAATATGCCATGTTTTATTGATGTTCTGATGTAAACTTGTTTCTGTTGAGAGTTTTGATAATTGAACTATTGGTTGTATCGGTTTTAATGCATGAAGCACGCGTTTTTTTACGAAGTACGCAAAGGCTCCTAGTCCGATAAATGTTAATATGCCAGACACAGTCATGATGGTTTTTCAAAATAAGAGGTCCTTCAAGTTTTTTGAATTTTTTTCACTGATAATGTGCTCTGGGAAGACTTAAAGCTAGATATTCTTAACCAACGTGACATTCTCTATCGAGTGATGTATGATTAAGCCAAAAATAAAGTAGTGCTATAACTTCGAATTTGGAGCGCCTTACTTACCGTAATTCTGCATTATTTATCGTATAGGTTTCATTCAAAACAGTGGTGATAAGCCGTTTCATGTTCACATGATAAACGAACAACAAGTCAATCGATATGCTGAATATTGTAAATCAGCTAAATATTCTGTTGTGCACCTTGATGCAACGGGTTCTGTAGTTAGAAAACTTCCTAATAAAAAATGCGTTTATTTTTATGCTATCGTTTTTAAAGATAACGAGGATCCAACCGGCATGCTTCCTTTAGCATCCGCCTTGCTATCAGATCATACTGCAAGGGGGAAATAGCGGACTCCTGGACTCCTAGGACTCCTTTGGACTCCTATGGACTCCTTTGGACTCCTATGGACTCCTGAAGTCCAGGAGTCCAAGAACAAAGTGTTCTTTTTTGGGAATCACTTTCCAAAAAGGAACACTTTTGTTCTTTTTTGGGGAGTGATTCCCAAAAAAGAACACTTTGTTCTTGGACTCCCATAGGAGTCCAAAGGAGTCCTAGGAGTCCATAGGAGTCCGCTATTTCCCCCCTTGTCATACTGTCAGCAGTATAAGTTACTTCCTGAACACAGTACGAAGATGTATCGTTATGGT
>CAJNOQ010006533.1:0-13500 GCA_905250885.1 Didymodactylos carnosus
CAAGCGTTTCAAAAATCAATAAATTTTCATAATAGCCACAAAACCAGATCAAAAACACAAAAAAAAATATATAAAAAATCATTATTTTAACACGGCGCACGAACTTTTTCCTCAACCTAATAAGATCGATAATGGTAGAATTAGCAATTTCGACTTACAAGGACGGCCTTTGTGAGGCATGATGAACAGGGCCGCAAATAGCGTTAGGAAGGTGTAAAACAAATTTTCTCTCTGAAGTAGTGTAAAACCGATAAAAACATTTTGTACGAGGAATAATTGATAAAATAACAACAGCTTTTTCAATTATTCGAGGGGTGCGCACTCTTCTACACCCTCCCGTTATTTGAGGCCCTGATGATGAACGGTGAAACAGCGGTCCAAGTAGCGAAAGATGTTGAAAAAGTAACAATGATCTAAAATACCGAGGTGTCACAATTGCTCTACTTCTCCTTATAATAATTTGTAATATATCATGGAAAAAGCATCTATCACTTATGCTTCCTCCAATTAAGAAAAAAAGGGCAAGTTACACATTCCAAAACAGTTAGAGACGGATGATTTGACGTGATCTATAATGTGGCATCTCAAAATTTATTTTTATAAAAGGTTTTTAGAGGGCCATTCCCAATAAATTCATTTAAGAAGCCGCTATGTGTGGCTATAGTAGTAATCAGCATCACAAATGCTTTGTACATTTTAGCGAGAAAACAAGAGGACATTTGAGATATTTCCCTCTTGTGAACTAAGAAGGGGTGAACAAGTTTCAGTTTTGAACACGTTGATTAAGTCAATGGTATCGTTACAAAATAGGCGACAATTACGCTAGCGAGAGTTGCGAATGCGGTGCAAAGCAGGAACAAGAGAATGAAGGATACGGCAACAGAGAACTCAGTTTTTTTGTTAAATTATGTACAGTATTATTTGCAGGAAAGAACTAAATAAAGTGTAAATTAGTCACGTGAAAGAGTATTTGTGTAAATTTTAGAGAATCTCGGAAAAAGCAGAGAGTTTGAATTCCTTATCTTGACTTAAATACAGCCTCGGAGAGAGAGTGAAAATCGAAATAGATTAATTCCATGATTAAACAAACGTTCTACCATAATTATGCTCTCTCTTGCAACTATGCTCTAACCTTTATCATTGCGTTATTTAAACCTGCAAAGTAAGACTCAGATTAATTATCCGTTTTTTTTTGAAAAGACAACAAGTCTCAAACGTTCAAAACACCTTCTTTCGAGCCTTCTTGTTAATGACTGGATTAGACACAAAGTCTCAAAAGAGGTGCTGCTGCCATTTAAAATTACGGTAGCCCTTCTAGTTTACGGGAAAATCGTTACAGAAAATGACAGTTTTGTATCGTAGAAAGTAAATACACAGTTTATTAGCGGGTGGGCCAGAGGAAATGAGCCCTTTAGTATTTTTTCTTTATCTCTTGATACTTCAGTCCTTTAGAGTTCATTCTTTTTTTAAAAGATGCGCTGTTCAATTCTATACACGATTGTATATAAATAGTCTGATAAAGACCAAAGCTTCAGCTTTGATCGAAGAAAAGCAATAGTCGTGCAGAAGCCTCAACTTCGTAAAAGTCTTTTAATAAACTTGATCCACAGTAAAAATCATGTTAGTGGTTGTCCAATGTGATACTTGGATATTGCCTTGCACTATCAAGTGTGCTCTATCCGACGGAATCAAAATTCAACTTTTCCAGCTGACTTTCGGAGTAGATATCTTTGATTAATAATTTGACTTATCAAATCGTGAACATTTTCGAAGGAGGGAATCAACAGTTTTTGATAAGTGACCTCATCGACTCGTTCCTCGTTATTCTGGTAGAGAAATCATTTTTGTACAAAATGACGCAATAATGAGTTTATTTAGTTCAATTTTGACTGACTTATAGTGATTTTATTAGAAGGTGCCAAACTGCATATCCGAAAATGGTAAAAAGTGGGTTTGTACCATTTCGTAAATCTTGTATCAAAAAGTCAAAAATAATGATATAAAATTTTCGTATCAGTCAGTCGATAGAGTTTTCAAAAGCTCACTTTAGACTGTTTATAATTCATTCAATCAGAAAGTCCGATTTCCTTTTTGAAAAACCGACTTTTATTTGTTAGGAAGTTGAGGGCCTCAACTTGAGGCTTCTGCACGACTATTGCTTTTCTTCGATTAGAGCTGAGGCTTTGGTCTTTATCAGACTATTTATATACAATCGTGTATAGAATTGAACAACGCATCTTTTAAAAAAAGAATGAACTCTAGGGGGCTGAAGTATCAAGAGATAAAGAAAAAATACTAAAGGACTCATTTCCTCGGGCTCGCCCGTTAGAATGCGGTCTCTGCTTCGCACCGCATTAAATAGAAAGCGATGAAAGCATCTGTCTATCTCGTCTCCCATGTTATGCATGACGTTCAATTTGCAAATAAAGAGAAGCCTTGTTATTCGATAGGTCATTATGCTCTTGTAACAGATATTTAAATAACTTCAATTATTTTAGTTATAATTTCGTTCTATTGACACTAATGCAAAAACAAAAGAAACAATCGACTGTTATTTGAGTTCATATATGCATATAGAGATTAGTAATTCATAATACTATAGGGACATGCTTTCTTATTTCTTCATTGATGCTAACTATATTTCGATGGTTTACAACCAACGATTATTATTTGTCTTTTTCTGTCTTTTATTTATATATTCATGCTTCTAAAATGTTTTTTCTCTTTCTTTTAATGTTCATGCTGATGAATGAGAACTATCATTTCATGAAAGTATTACTTTTCGCTCTCCTATAATGAATCGTGTAGGTGGTTTGTATAATTCTCCAGAATATTTTTTTCGCTTATCCATATTTATTTGCGAACGGAACAATCATTTTATCTCACAAATTCATAACACAGCACACGAGTAATGTTTAAAGATTTATTAGTGTTCATTTATAGCGGATATCGGAGATAGGCTAGGTGTGGACTAATTCTTCTCCAAACCTACAGATCAGTTCCTGCTTCATCAAACTCTAAAAAAGCAGCGTCTCCGATTCCGAAAAGAACGCATAAATGCGACCTTTTACAGAACATTTATGCGTCTTTTTCGGAATTGAAGACGCTTTTTTTAGAGGGCACAGTGCACCGTGTTAATAATATATATTAGTTTATTTTTCATGCTAGAAGAGAACTTGTCAATACACGTCTTATTAAACCTTCAGAGATTTCTAAAATTTTGTACTAGATCTTCAAAACAACTTTTATAGATCTATTAAAATCTTTTGAGATTCTCATTAGAAGTTCTGCTGCAGATTTTCTACAATGTTTATGTTTGTATCTGTACCTGTGCTGATAAATTTTGAGCACACCTTGAAAATATTTAATAAAAATTTAATAATGATTAATTTACAATGCAAATCGTGACAGATTTGTTTATTCGACCACTTTAAAATAAAATAAAAGCGTAAATACTCCCCTGATTTACTTTGTTAGAAGTTATAAGACGGTCATAAAGTGTGGAAGTAAGAACGCGCCGTAAAAATTGAATCCAAACTTGACCCTACTTCAGGTACATAATTAGTTACAGATTTTTTTACTCGCCAGGTAGTCAAGATAAAGATAGTACAGTAGAAAGAAAGGAATTTTTAATTAGATTCATTAAATGAATTTGAACGCGTTTCAATGTATTTTTTCAGAAATGTTTTTGATATAATCTACAAATTAAAACATTTGATATCACAATATTTATCTTGACAATGTAATGAACCTCTTCCAATGGCGGTTCCAGCAGAGTTGCTTGAATTTAGTTTTGTATGTCATGCATCTCGAAGACCGAACGATAGCAAAAAATGTTATTTTTATTAACTAGCTTGAGGGTTTGGTAAAAGTGATGTTTTGATAGGTTTTGAATTTGATGCTTTGTTTATTTTCTACAATTTTTCTACAAATGTTCACGCCAGTAAGCTATGGGAAGAAGTAGTATTAACCGAATACAATTCTCTCTATTTAGAGTTTTTACTAGTTGTAAACTTATTCTGAGATATATACAAACCGAATCTAAAATCTTTCTGATTAACGTTCGAAAATCTCGTAGAGATCCGTTATGCTCATTGCTGAAATCTCCATGGTCAATTGTTTTTATCCTAACTTTTAACCACGGTTATATTTTTATTCAATGAGATTTTATCGTGCATAAACACTTGGACAAACGGACATTCTTTTTTTCACTTGCATTGAAGGAAAACAATTAAAATTTACCTAGCGCTGTAACATAAAAACGAGATACTATCATTGATACTACACATAGTAGATTTATCGCTATAGTTTTCAATGGGTATATCGAGAGCCTAGTGTCACGATGCCACTGTTAAACACGATTGCATAAATAATACTGGAATTTAATAATTTCTTAAAACATCAATTGACGATCGATGCATTAGTGGTGGAGAACCAAGAGCTAAACACTTCTAAAACTATCGATTGATGACAAAGAATATCTATATCATCAATCTCATTATTCTGATTACTATTTGTTTGTTGAATAGATGATGAAGAACGCCATGACAAAAATGAGACGAATAAAACATTATTGTTAATTAAAATTTGAAGCCAGCTTTTTCAAGATTTCGGCAAAGATTTTAAATATGCCCCAGTGTCTGTGATGTTTTAATATTGTTCTGCTTTACTTTGAGCCGCTCTAAATATCTCCTATTGTCATGTTCAATTCGCTTCTTACGATTTAAGAAGTGAACGTACTAAGAATCCTACTTTTTTACGAACGCATATCTGTTATCTTTCGTCCACAATCCTTTGTGAAATTTTCATTTATGAATCAAGTGAGTTCAGATTTAAAATATGTTTTATTTAACAAAAAGCATTGTCAAATTACCAAAAATTGATTTCAAGTAGATTTTTAGATGATGGAATATTGGTTCACTGAGAAACAAAAATGAGACTTGTACATTCTATAAAAAATAGTTTTATTATAAAATATACAGGCACGTACTTGAAAGAAATCTTTTTATTAATGTTATATTCTTAAGTTTAAAACAACACAAAATGAAATCGCCCCATATTGGCAGCAAGAACGATAACCGTTTCAGACAACAAAGGAATAAACGATCGATATTAGAAAAATTAGATGTCGAACTTTCGAACTCGAACGTTTCGGTTCGAAACATCTCTAAGTAAGGTAGAAAATATTGATGACGATGAAGTATATAAATATACTTAAATTCAGTAAAGTATGCGACTCGGGAATACTTAGTGTTGTGTGCCTCACAAAAGCGTATCAAATGCTGAATATTTATGAGAAAATCGTGAAATTCCGCTCTTGTACCGTACTGATTAGACCACAGTTTTTGGAAAAAAGTTAAAGGTAGAAGTTGTAGCACGCTATTTTTCATGAAAAAAATTAATAAAGATGTTTTTGTGCGACTGAAAAGAAGTCAATAGACAGAACTTGTGAGGATATTAAGTGTCTATATAACATGGGTATATGACTTCCAATTTTATTATATGTTAGAATAGCTCAGAAAATATTTTCGCTCCAATTCTATCCTTTTTCTTTAATTTACTATTGTATGTATTAAGCGTCAGACGAAAAAAAGGAAATGTCTCGACAGGGCAAAATACTATAGTATAAAAGAAAAACTATTGTTCTATAATTTAACTCATTTTCAGAATATTCTAGCTTAATTGTTTAATCAAAAAAAGGTACTATAACATATCAATATTTGGTTCTAACGTATAGAAAGTATAAGTGTTTAGTTAACGCAATTTTCTAGCTTATCTATGAAAATAAAAGTTATGTTATATCATAGTTTGTTAGCTGATTGAGTTCTACTATCCACTCAGGGCATGATTCACTATAAAGAAGAAGACTGCAAGTAGCCTGCATCCCTCTACAGTTCAGTCATTTTTGTTATCATTTGGTCTGTCCTGCTCTTAAAAAAATCGTAAATCCTCAATCTGTATTATTCTAAGTACAGTAAAATACTGTATTTCTATGTATTTAGATTCATTTCCATAGCAAAGTGTTTTTAGTTGTAACAAAATAATGAATTGGGAACGATTTAATAATTCGTTCAGTACAGCACTTCTTCGAATGTTGCTTACTGTTGTCAATATCATATTTTTGGTAGTAGTTAACTGATCTTGGTATTCTATCTGATTTTGTTAATGACTTCTTTTTATAGTTTAGCGGTGCTGTTCTATTTTTGGTTGGTATCGTTGTTCGAAATCAAATAGCAACGTTTCTCGATATTTCACCTGAAAGTTCATCATCAGCGCCCTATATTTTGGTAATTTAAGAAGCTTCTTCGAAATTATTTCCAGATTTTGAGTTGTATTTACTTATTTAGATTGGTCTTGGTCTAATCATATTTTTCATTGGATTATTGGCCTTTTGGAGTACAGTGAAAGGAGTAGTAATAGTTTTACATGTCGTAAGTTTATCCAAATATTCACGTCCAAAACATTCTTGACATATTCTTATCCTTATTCAAAGTATTCAGTCGTCGTATTTATTATATTTATTGCTGAAATTGTACTGGCTGTGACAGTATTACAAAAAGAAGCGTCGGTGTGTAATCCTTGATTCTGTTGAATAATAAAACAAAAAAGATATATTTCAATCTTTTTTAGTTAGAAGACACACTTAAAGGTAGTTTAAGAAAAGTAATAAATGATTATCCAAAACAACCAAGTTTACGTTCGGTAGATCGACTTCAAAGTACAGTACGTTCAATCCGAGAATAAATATCCTATGTTCAATAGACTCTAAATTATTATTTCATTTTGCAGCTGTCTTGTTGTGGTGTTAAATCCTATGATGATTGGTTCGATACGAATTATGGTCGTGCTTTGACTCAAGTTCCAAAATCATGTTGCAAAAAAAATGTATCGCATACATGTAATCGAACACATTTACCCTCAACATCATTGTCCTTAATTCCACCTAGCGATATTCATTTGCAAGTATGTGCTTTTCACATTGTTTCATATGTATCTTATCTGATGTATGGTATTACAGGGTTGTTATAACGCTATCGTAACTGTAATTCAGTCAAATTATCCTATATTCGCTGGAGTTATCATTGGCATTGCTTTTTTTCCGGTATGTATTCATAGCACGAATAGCAGCCATATATTATATCTGATGTATTATGCTTTCTATTAATAGTTATTAAGTGTCATATTATCATGCTGTTTGGCGCATTCCTTAAAAAAACAGCGCTATGAACAAGTGGAGTAACTTAGATCACGTCGTCAAATTCGACGTGTTGTCAGTCATTTAAACAAGATCTTTAAAAACTAACTATTTATCAACACTTTTATCATATAATTTTTTCTCTCACAAATCTCATTCAAGTTATAATTCTTTTCAAAAAGTTGACCACTTGTCTTTAACAGTAAGCGTTAATATTTGTCTCCATTTTTGTTCACTTTGCACAACAGTATACAATGATATTTCGATGTTCTATTTTTTTGTCTTGAGAAATGCTACGACTACTTTTAACCAATAAAGGAGGATTTATATCGAGTATGATGATAATATTGCTTCTTTCACGAGTACATTCAAGCTAAACTGCACTTTGCACATATTATGAGTATCTTTAATGGTTCAAAATGGTACTAATTTCTTTCTTACCTTGGCAAATCTCGAACAGGCAAACTATTTTGTGTTATTTAGATGCTGGAACTCGACATGAGTTTATAAATACCGTATATATAGTATCATACCCTAGACAAAATCCTACACACTCCTTGTCTATTTCCTACTACAATCTTACAGGACCATACCATTTATGATCTACTTAAAACTTTCTAGCAGGATCCTAAAATGCTAGGTTCCTACTAGGGTTTCGCTTAAATTCTTTTAGGATCCTAACAAAATCTTAGAAAAGCCTATAACTTTTCTTTATGTTTATCTTTTACCTTTTTGTATCGCATTATGTTTATTCTACTCAAATTTTTAATTTCCTCTAGAGTAAAGAAATAAAAGCAAAAAGTTCTAGTAGGATATGACTCGGATCCTGTCAGGATTTTACTAGGATATTGTGCCGTTGAATTATTGATACAACCGATCCCTTCGGATAACAGCTGGCTTGCAGCTTTTTAGGAAAACTTCGCATTGCTTACTTCAAATGTGCAGGTAGGATCTTAGTCGACCTCAAAATCGACGACGCCGCTGCGATAATTTTTTTGCAAACAATCTTTTCAGTCGAAAATAAGCCACTCCGTTTCAATAAAATCTTTGATCAGCGACGCTAAATAGTATAGAATTTCCCGCTTTCGAGGAGAAAATGGCAAACACCTGTATCTTCTACTCTTGCACAGAAACTGTATTGTCGCCCTCGTACAGCATATCCGTATTTCACTATATAGATGTGTCAAATTTGTAAACGATGTTTCCTAAATGGTTCAGTCTCAACTAATCACCTATCGAAGAACAGCATACACACCCACCCACCTACATACAACACAGACACACACACACCTGAGTGATACACTTCTGGAAACGGTTGAGATATGTCAAGATGGAATTACTAAGAGCAAATTGATACAATTAACATAGAAACGATGTTTACCATGACTTTTTTTATGATTTTATCGTAGCTTTCTTTAAAGTAGAAATACAGATGAATATTTCATATGCATGTATGTACGTTACACTTCCATTATTGTTTCACCAGACGAAAATGTGTAGTATAATACTTTAATCTTCACTCTAGAGGAAATTAAAAATTTGAGTAGAATAAACATAATGTGATACAAAAAGGTAAAAAGATAAACATAAAGAAAAAGTATCGTACACTCACTCAACCGGCAGTTGTTCTACGAGAACCTCACGTCTCATATGCACTTTGTGACTACAAAAATGATTCCGCTCAGTTGAAAGAAATATTTGAAGTATCGAATAAGTTATCGAAGTATTCCAGGATATGCTGACACCCATTAACATTTCAAAAGGACAGAAACTACATACTACCCGACTTTCAAAGTTGGACTACGTTTATATTTACTGAATTATAAAGTTAGAGAGAAGATGATATCTTTTTTTGACTGTTTCTGACCAGGTTTCGACTGTTAGTAGCCGTTCGGCCTGGCCAGTTAACTCTACCTGCGTATGTAATTCCGTGATGTTTTTGATGATTTTGTTTTATTTGCAGAAATTTTTGAAAAAATCAGAACTCAAAAGTAAATAAACCATTTTATAGACAATTTAATTCTCTATCGACTGACCTGATTTTGAAACGTTTTAGCGAAAATCTCTTGGTTAGGAAATTCAAAACACTGAGAGCTACTTTTTGCATATCTTTTTTATAAAATTAGTAAAGCGGCCCTCATTGTTTTGAATTTCCTAACCAAGAGATTTTCGCTAAAACGTTTCAAAATCAGGTTTACAAAATGGTTTATTTTTGAGTTCTGACTTTTTCAAAAATTTCTGCAAATAAAACAAAATCATAGAAAAACATCACGAAATTACATACGCAGGTAGAGTTAGCTGGCATTAAGTATCGAAATAAATATTATTTGATGTTCGAATGACCGCCTCGACGAACTCTATCTGTTCAGTGGATCAAATTTTGATTCGGGCTTGTTAATGAGTGTTAACATATTTTATAAATATCCGGTATTACGAGTGATATATCAAATGAAGCCTGTGAAAATATTTGATAATTATTATACGAAACACATTGAATAATAAGCAGTAAAACAACATTTCCATAGTACCCGAGTATATTGAACTTTTATCTAATTAAATGTTGAAGTTTAGTATTTGAAAATGTTTTCATCCAGCATGCAATGTCAAAACACTATCTTCATTCGTACTATGTTTAATCATATTTTACGTGAAATTTTACACTTAAATTGTGTGTATGAGAGGCGAGATTCCCATAGAGAACAGCTCCAAGTTTAATTAAGTATATAGTATTTTTTCATGTTTATACTTCTACTGCCGTTTCGAGTCATTATGTTTCATTCTAGTCTCACCTATGTCATATATAGGACTAACTGACATTCTATTTTATTTATTTATAATCAAAGAACGAAAAACTTAAATATTTGAGAATTTTGAAAGAAAAATATGTCTAGTTATACATTTCTGTTTAAAATGAAAACTATCTTGAACAAGTATTGTGTAAGTCTATTAAAGGTATAGAATTTAAAATAGTAACCTTACCAATGAATCAAGAAATATTTTTCGAGATTTTGTTATCATTATTGTCCTTTAATAGTAGTGTTGAAAAAAGTGGAAACAGTTGTTTTCTAAAAGACAACATCATTGACAAGAAAAGTAATACATTTTCACATAGTATTTCACTAGACAGCAGGCGTAAGTTTTTTTCCATTTCGTATAAATTTGACCATCCTCTTTCAATGGGTATTTTTCAAGAGTACACTCATTATCCAAGCCATTGAACTGAGTATTTTTATTTGCATATAATCATCTGTTTTTCTTGCTCATATTAGGATTCATTCTTTCCATCTTGTTCTGAAAATTTTTTTTGAATATGTCTAAAGTTCATGGGTTTTTTCTATGCTCATCTTTAATTTACATTTTCTTTTTTTCCTCAATAAACATTGACTGAATTTCTAAGGTGTATCAATCACATACTCATTATAGAACGAATTTAGAATAAATAAAAAACGAGATTAAGTAGAAAAACAATCGATGCAGATCTCACCCTTAAACAGTCATGGTAAAGTCGTTACTTATTACCTTTATATATTTTTTCTTTTTCTTTTTACGTTTCTTTTTTCTGTCCAATTCAATAGCGAAAAGACGGCAAATATATGTATGTGTGTGTAAAAACTGTTTGATATTTCGAATTTCGAATTTATGCATTTTTCATCTTTCGTATATTTTTTACATGACGTAATATAGATTAGAATGATATATTAATTTTAAAGAATGAGAACTGTACAGGTGTAAAAAAAAAAAGAAAGAAAAAAAAAATACGAAGCCAGTTAGCGTGAACGATGATTTTCGCGCTAAAGGATTTATGCTTCAGATGTTGAATGAAAAATTTAGTGTTGTCGGTATATGATAATATTTTATTATTCTATTCTGAGTAAAAAGAGAAGTACTTGAAAAAAAAAAAGAAAGGAATATTACAAAACTCAAAATGATTTTAAAATCAACTTTTAATGAATCGTTTTTGTACGACGTAACTAATAAAATAATATTTATTTATGCTTATTCTCTTCTCTACTACTAATTTGTAATATTTAAAAGGCAAACAGATGTTCATTGCTAACATCATCCAAATGAAAAAAAAAAAAATAAGTTAAAAATTCCAGTGTGTATATTTTTGTTTTTTGCTAAACTAGTTTTTCATATGTTTCTTGCACATTATATGAAATTTTCTTTTTAATTTTTGATAGATAAATCTACTATCTGAGTATCATCTTGCCACTTATTTTCAAACAATAGATTAGTTGAAAGATAATGAATTTTTTCAAATTTAACTACACCCGACACTTTTTGATCATTTTGTTCATTTCTCCATTATTTTTCTGTTTTTTTTGTTTGTTTTTTTTGACATGATAATTTGTTTTCATAACAGCTGAGAAAGAGGTCCGCTCGATATACTTTTCATCATAGTGAGTCATTTATTCGATTGAAGTAAAATATATTCAAAATATAAAAAGGAATACGTGATGAAATGTGTGTTTTTTTTCTCTCTTATTGTGCAATTTTTGCAATATAATGACGTTTAAACTTATTCTTATCAGTATAATAGAAAATTTGTTTACATGTGTAAGCGAAGAAGGCTATACAGAGGGGAGGTTTTCTATTGACCATAAAACAATGATGCATCATCACAGTCAACTGTTAAAGGTTAGAAAATATTTTATTAAATTGTAACACGTGCAGAGCCTTTCCAACATAAGACACGATATTGCTCAAAGAAAATATTCATTTCTCGATATATTCACATAGCGTACATGTCTAAATTATCAAATATCAGCGGTCTATTAATTCCAATAAACAGTGTAAAAATAATTGTTTGTTTGTTTATTTTGTTTTAGATTAAACAAGTTTTTCATCTAAAAACAAGCATATCGACAATTTTTTTTTGTTATACAGTATTTTCTCATCAACAAAAATATTCTTTGTATAATAAAGTTGAAACAGTTAACATTGATTATAACAATTAGAAAAGCGGCAAATAAAAACAAACGTACGTATTTTGAGAAATGCCACTTAGTTCATTATTAGCAACAAGACCGAGCAAAAGTGATCAAGCAAAACAATTAAAAGATCTATTTAGTATTATTGAAAATGAAGATAAAGAGAAAAAGAATTATGATGATGTAAGTAACGAATGTTCGAATTAAACTCATTAGAGTAAACATTCTTCTTATAGGTAATTAAAAATATTCATAAAGCATTGTTATTATTGAAAGATGGATTATTTGGCCCACGTGATGGAAGTTCAGAACCACCCATAAGTGATGTATCACAATTATGTAGTGGTATTTATTCACAAGAATTGATACAAATTATGATTAATAATCTCAATCGTGTGACATTCGAAGATCGAAAAGAAATTGTTGCAATATTTAATAATTTATTACGTCGACAAGTTGGTAGTAAATATCCAGGTAATTAAATTTTTAGGCTGTAAAGAATATCTCTAACAGGAGAAGCTTTCAAAACACATACTGATTCTATTTCATATGTTTTTTAGCTGTTGATCATCTTATGCAGCGACCGAGAATATTATTCAAATTAATTGAAGGGTAAATATCATCATTATCTTTTTTGTTCTCGAGACTCTATTCGATTTTACTTTATTCATATATTATTTTAGTTATGAAAATGCTGATATTGCATTAAATTGTGGAATGATGTTACGTGAATGTATACGTGTTCAAGAATTAGGTGAAATTATACTAAGATCATCAGAGTTTTATAAATTTTTTGATTATGTACAAAAATCAACGTTTGATATTGCATCTGATGCATTTGCAACATTCAAAGTATGTTCAAAGAGTCACTCAACATGTATAGATGTCAAAAAATTGCTGTAATTTGTTACTTGAAGGATTTATTAACCAAACATAAAGCATTGTGTGCTGATTATCTCGAACGAAATTATGATGCATTTTTCAATAAATATAAAGATTTACTGAATTCTGATAATTATGTGACGAGACGACAGTCGTTGAAGGTAAGACAAACGAGAATTGTAAGATCTATGTAATATAGCGACTCTTTTCTGCATGTTTTGACGAGATTTTACTCGTATTGTGTGTTAACGCTAACTCAGTTATAAAAGATGATTTTAACTTTGGACTACTCACTATACAGTGAATCGAAAACTTATTCCTCGATCCCTACACTATCACTTTGTTTTGTTTGCCAGGCCCTATTCCTTTAGGATGTTGAGGTGATAAACATTTTGTTTAAAATAACTAGTCACATTTCAAAAAGAAATTAATCGTGACGATCTAGAAGCTTGGAAATGTATGCTTTGGATGGCATTTGAATAAATATGG
>CAJNOQ010006534.1:0-13498 GCA_905250885.1 Didymodactylos carnosus
AATTACGGGTTGATAGCCTGAAACTAAAAATTTTGAATTGTCTATGTTTCGACTAAGCCAGGTTTCTGTTACAGCAACAACAAGAGGTCTATCTGACTGTAAGATGTTTAGGAGTAAATCAAATTTTATCATCGCCGAGAATCACATCGGATCATTCGTGAATTTCTCATTGGTGAGAGAAATGTCAACAATACTCTGATCGAACCAAAATCGGATGAGATGAGAGCCAATGATGAGAATTGGCTCTATCTACATTTGGCTCGATGTCCAGAAGCGATACAAATTTTTCTCGATTTCAATGCAGCATATTGGTGTCTAGTCCCAATTCCAAAAGATACAACTACTTTGAATAATTCCATTAACACAAGCTCCGTTCGATCATTAGTGCCGCCGAATCAAACACGAAATAACCGCTTAGCAGAACACCTTGCCAATAGTGTTCCTACATCACCCTATGGTTATACTTTCAATCATCAACAATGGCAAGAACAACAATCATTCTTCAAATATAGTATCGATCTTGATTCGGACACATCATACAATGTTGATTTGTACAATACTACGATTGTTGCCGTGCTTCCGGATGATTGTACTAAAACAACGAGAAAGTTCATCGAATCACTCTTTATCACCTATACCGAATGTAAATTAAATATGACTGGTCGGTTGATCAATCAGCAGTTCTTTCAATTTTATTCTGTTCGTGGTCATTGGTGTGAAGACTTGATACGTCGCCCTTCCTCGATTGATCTTTAAACCACAACACTTGTTCTTTTCATTATTTTACTCATTTGTTCTTTTTTATGTTTGTTTATTTCAGATATTAAAGATGAACAGTGATAATCTCAATGAAGACAGTACTGGTCAAACTCTCGTAAGTACCGCAGATCCGTCACTTTACGTTTGTACAAATGGCAAAGAAGAAGAAGAAGAAGAACAAAAAGAAGAAGAAACAGATGGCGATCGTGATGAATACAAACAACTCTTTCGGCAGGTATGCTCAATGTATTCTATTCTCAATGTCACATTGACATAATTCCTTTTCTTTAAATCAGGTCATCTAAATATCTGAAAATGCCTCGCAAGCTACTACATCAAGCTTTGAGTCTTCAACTGGATCATCCTTTGAAGAAAAACAAAGAATACAAGTTTATTCATTCACGACTGACACTGTTCAATCAACAATACTGCTTGGATTTAGATCGATTATTATGGCAAAACTATTTTGATATCGGCTCAGAGCAACAGATATGGCCAGTGAGTTATAGAAAACTGAAGCTGCTAAACACTAACAACACTTTTCTCTTATACATACGATGAAGCCCTAACTATGGCACACACAAACGAACATGAAGTGATCAAATCAATGATCAATGAGCATCTTCGCGAGATTGAAAAGAAATTGGATCAATGTCAGGCACAATTGACAGAACAAGGCTTGTCCCGTCCACCATCACTTTCCTTAGATGTAGTGGATGACCCACTAAAAGAATTTGTGGCTTTGCATCGCAAACAATATTCAAATATAATGAACATTCGATTGACAAAGTTCAAAGATGGTGTTCAAGACAAGCTGGCAGTCAAAGACTTGATGTCGCAAGAGCTCACAGTCACTCAAGTATAGAAAAATCCAACAGAGACCTCGATATCTTACAATGAATGAGTATATTTAGAAAGAAACAATACATCGAATGATCGAGATTCGTGAAAAACAAAGTCAAGTTCTGGAGGAATTATACATGTTCGAGGAACGTATCTTCTGTCAATTCTTACCGAATGCATATGATCATGTAGACAATGATATACCATTGCCAAATCTTGAATCACCAAACTTGGATGATAACAAGCGAGTAGAACTGATCAATAAACGCAAGAAAATGATACAACAATAGAAACGCACCATGTTACAAAATGATATGAAGAAATTCGAAAGCGCTATCCAAGATTACGAGCATCAATATAAAGAGCACTTTATAATAATGGAACAGATTTCATCGAAATTTTTAATCAATTGGCTGACAAGTTATATGAGTTCTCGAATGGAGAAGATGCTTGGCAATATCAAATCGAATATGCAGGCCTTTCGAATATGATTAAACCGTCAAGCTAAGCGTTCTTCTTCAGCAAAAACTACTATTGGCGTTTCTCCACAAGTCATCACTGACACATTGACCATACCACTCAGTCATACTGAACTCGCCTATTTGTCCCGTGGTAGGACACGATATTGTTGAATGAAACCTTTATCCATTGTTATGTTTCATTTAGGACCAAGTTACATTCGACCAAATCAAAGTTGGTTCCGTCCTATTCGTCAGCGAAAAGAACAAGTTCGACGCGAACATGATATTCTCATGAGTAAAATCGTGCCTCATCTTGTTCGTTATCATCATATACCACGTAATGCACCGATCATCAAACAGTTTTCTACTCGACTAACGGCTCGTCTCAATCGTCGCTATCTAGCACAATTATCGTTCGCCGATGCCAGACGTGCCCGACAAGAGTTAGTGTTAGTCAAATCTATTCGACGAAAGTTAAAAAGAGCAAAATTAATTCTTCGTGAGACAGACAAGAGTGGCAATTTTCATATTGGTCGAGCGAGTGATTATAAGCGAAAAGCAGCAGCCTATCGAGCAAAGACTGACGCTTATATGGAACTTTTCGATAACCCGCTGTCAGAGCAAGTTTTGCCGAAATAGTAGTACATTCGTAGATAGATAATAGATTTCTGCATTTCTAAAATTTGAACAAACGGAAACCTGTTAATGTTAATTACGGTACTGCGAATTTTCAGCGAAAGAATTTCATAAAAAAAATACTTTATCGGAATGTTTTTACTATATGGTTAAGAAGATTAAACATGGATATGTTTTAGCAGGTTTTTGAAGCTATGAGAGTGTATAGGAAAGTTCTTTCAGGAGGAAAACCATGAACCAAGGGTACAGTGCGCATCCAGGCGGACTTTACGTGAAAAAGTGAAAACAAATTTTTAGACGATTCAAATAGTGCTACATGTACTTCGAACTATGGGCTATTTAATAGCATTAAAATTTTTGCTACAAAGTTCAAGTGGAGTAGAAAATCGTCTAATTTAAAATTAGCCTGAAAATAACGTCATTGGCAGGAAACTTTAATTTAACACAAAAATGACTAATGTGGTAAGCAAATACAAATGAAACTTCAGAATCTCCATATCATTTAGTATATATCAGTAAAAAGTTCTTAGTTTGAGCTGGAGATTGTTGACAAAAATAAAAGATTTTCTTACGTGGTTTTCCCAATGGCTGGTTTCAATAAAATGAGCACACATCCCAGTTCGAAAATCGTTCAAAATTTGCCAAAATGTTCCTCTGTATGTCTTGCATATATGGTTAATGCGCAAATGCTTCTGAAGCATACAGCAGGTTTTCCAAAAACCCTTGGTATTTCACTTATTTTCCATTTTTCTTGGTTCAGAAACATTTTTATTCAATAAAAATGACATATTCGGAATCAGCGCAAAAATCTACATCGACTGACGTATAGCTTCTTTAATTTTCTGCAGAAAATTTTTGATCAAACTGAATTATAGAGTTGAAAGCCTCCTCACAGCACATTTTGCCGGGAAATCTGGATATTTGTTTTAGCAATAGTGCAAAAGTCTAGAAACACTTTTCTTGATAGGTTTTCAAATACGCTCTTTCCAATGCTGAGGTTTTCGAAATGCAAAAATATTTCTTGTGGGTTTTCTCGAGAGCGGATCTCTGTAAAAACCCATAGAAAATTATTTTTGTGTTCTTGAAATCTCACCATTGGAAAGAGCATATTCGAATGTGAATTGTTACTTACATCTAAAGAATCACTATTTAACGCTTTTAGATTTCATAGAGCTTTATCCTGATATAATGATCGGTTTCATGCTTAAACGGTCACTTGTGCCTTTGATACTTAAAACATGTCAGAAATATGGTGGTCATATTACAGAGATCTCACTGATGTTCACGACACCGTGAGCGGTCATTGGAGGCGTTTTTAAAAGACCTAAGATGGAAATGACGTGTTTTAACCATTCTTTATTTTTAAACAGAATGAACGCATACACCGTTGAAATAAGCTTTTCCGTTTGACGACACGACCAAAGAACTCTGCTACCAGAGTAAAATTCCGTGACGAAATTTTGACATTTTGTTGTGTTTATATTTTTTTAACAAAAGTATGCACAGTGCTGTGGAACATCCAGAATTGTAAAGCAAACGTTTCTTTACAAAATGAAGCGTTTCGAGGCTCTGTATTTTGTTTAAAAACTAAAAGGAAAATACAAAACTTCCTTCTCAAGCATCATTTTGGAAAAGTAACATTTAGTATTTTTTACCATTTATTGTTTAAACAAAGAAACGCATAGAACTCCGAGACGCCTCATTTTGTAGAGAAACGTTTGCTTTACAATTCTAGACGTTTCACAGCACTACATGTGCTTTCTTTAAAAAAATATAAACACAACACAATGTCAAAATTTCGTCCCGGAATTTCACTCCGGTAGCAGAGTTATCTGGCCGTGCTGCTAAATTCAATCTTAGTAAATCGATCTAAACTGCTATCCAGTCTAAAATATAATTGACTTGTGCGTCTTTTTACTAGCTTTTGAGCAGCAAAAGATGCACATTCAGTGTTTTTGCCGTTCGATATAAGACATCGTGAAATGTCTTTTTTTAAGAAAAAAGTTTAGAAATGGTTTGAATTTTTACCATATTTTTCAATGATTCCTCAACACGTTGACTGCCAGAGTAAAAAGAAAAATAAAGCCAAATATATCACCAGTGATGCATTGGCAGTCAACGTGTTAAACGCTTTTGATGAACTCTATCGCCGTTTAGTTTAAACATTAGTTGTCTTTACGGTTCAGTCCAAAGAAATTTTTTCCAAAGAAAGTTCGTAGCTCCAAGATTTCTCAGTAATGAAACGTGGTGAAGAGCTCGGGCTGGTTTTAAGCTGACGAAAACACATGTGGCTAGAGGCTGATAGAGCCAGATTTTCGATATTTCACTTTTCAAATTAATGGTCCGCGGTAAAAGTCCAAAATTCGAAAAAAGTCTCATTAACTTGCGTAATGATGCTTTTCTAATCACAAATCTGGACTGAATATCCAAAATTGGGCTCTATTAGCCTCTAGCCACATGTGTCAGCTTCAATTTAAGACCTTCCCGAGACTTCTCCGATGTTTCGTTACCGAGAAATCTTGGAGCTACGAAATGGTGTTAAGGCGAAAGTCACTTTCGAGATATGGTGGCGTCAGTATCCAATGCATGTTTTAAGGCTTCCAGCAAAACTTTCATAACTCTTGATCAGAACATCATTCAGAGCTGGGGAATATCTCATTCTGATCGGAAGTGTTTTTGGTCTATTTCCTGGTGTTACTAAAAGTAGTTTTAGATTTGCGTTTTAATTGGAAAGTAAAACTTTTTCGAAATCCAGCTTTTCAGGATTTTTAGAAAACTTTTCTAAAAATCTCCATACCCCTTCGATGAGGACCAAATAACATTGGATCCTGATAGTAGGTACTGTGGGCTATCTGATGATGTGCTTAGCTCAATATCGACTTTTTATAAAAAAATTTATGTTTCTAACGAGGGGGGGAGACGGGTGCTTAATTTAGGGTCCGGCCGTAAACTCTTTCATCAGGGATCACTCATTTTAAGAAATGATGTCTTAGTTCCTTTAAATGTATAAGCACCGGTTTTGTCGCATCGTGCTTGTAAGAAATAGATCTGTTAGTGATTAGCAGGTTAGTGTTAGTGAGGTTACTATTAGTGATTTATCCTAGTAATCATAACTCCTGGAGCATCTGACAGACGAAGGACGCTCTTCAAGTGTAGTGTTAACTTTCGTGTTGAGAAGCGAAAAGTCACTATTCTTCTACTAGACACGAAGAGAAACAACTTTGTCTACAGTTCACATAAAGCAGAAGGACAGAAAAACAACAGATTCATATGTAAATATATAATTTCCTATTTTCGCTATAAGTGAATGAATATGTGTACAGATCGAGTATGGACATCTACGAGTCTACCAACCACTGAAGCATCCGAAATACGGTAGTTTATAAACTCATTTATAAATCAAAAATTTGTAAATAAACGTTTATAAATCGATAAATACCGTTTACTTAGTTACTACCATCGAATCTCGAGGATAGATGGGGCTTTGAAATCCAAGCTGCTATTTAGGCATATTGTAATTTTTTATCGATTTAGTTGCGGCACGTTTATCGTATTCGCCTGTGCCTCTGTGTCTTCGGAAAACCTTATCCACTGTTTTTGATGCCGATGCAACATTTCAACATATGAGTATTTAATCTCCTTTCTCGCCTACTCGCTTTATCTTGCTCGTTGAAGGTAATCGTAAAGTGAGACCGTACGATCATCCGGCTTACGCTAAACTGCTTGGTGACCGAGTATTCCCTTTTCCTCCACTCATTTTTCTTGTGAATGGAACAACACAGGGGTGGTTACGTTTGTTAATTAATCGGTTATGAAGAATGCTTTATTATTCGTAATAAATGCTCATGTTCTACCTTAAAGTTTGTTGCAAAACATGGCATTACAGATCTCAAATATCAACTCAACGACAATTTAACTGTTGCAGTTAGTTTCACATCTACTATAGCTGTGAGGAACCTGTTAGTGTTCTATGTAGGAGTACAATCCATTATTGACACCATTTGTCAACTGTCCGGATTTTGTAATCATCGGCACTTATTTAGTGAATATGTGTTAAGTAGTAAAACTATCTTGATTAATTTTCTAACTTGTTCACTTGATTCAGTAACAAATTACTATGTTATACATTCGGAAAAATACAACTATATATACATATCACCGAAAGTCCGAGAAAGGATTAGAGAAGGATCTAATGACGTCAGAAGAACTGTTCAGAACATGACATCGTTAGGTCATGATGTACGCAGAAGAATAGGAAAGAATATGTCCTTTACTACTGGCCGAACTAATGACGTCAGTAGAACAGAGAAGAAGAGAAAGGTCACAATAAACATATGATCTTATAGCATAACATATGATGTAAAAAAGAAGAACGAAACGAAGACAAAGGACTACTTAACATATGTCATACAAGCAACTGAATGTATCAAAAAGCAAAATCAGATACATCGATCAGGCCACTATTAAGACATGTATGAATTTCGTCCAAGGATCCTAGACATATCCTACCAGAATCCTAGCAGAACTTCACTTACGTTTTTTAGGATCCTAATAAAATCTGAAATATCCGAAGGTCATAGAACTTGCTAGGATCCTAACAAGAAAATATGGGATCTTGGACGGATCTTAACGGGTTTCTATAGGAATCTTAGTGTTAAGATCTACAGGATCCTATAGTCTAGGGACCTTATTTTTTTGTTCATCCTTGTGCTAATCGACTGAATCTTAGGTCACCTTGGATACATTCGATTTAATCGATATATTGAAAAAAATTCGATATGTTGTACACCGTGATTTGTCGGAAACCATAAAAGAACTTGATATGAATGTTGTTTCATAAGTGTTGAATTTATCGACCAGTGATGCCATGTAATTTGATGTGGTCGACAAACGTCTGTTAATACTATACTCTCAGGACATGGGTAAGAAGACTTAAAGTTAAGTTGCATTTACTAAGATTCTACCTGTAACTTATCGATGTTTCAAATTATGCTTTGTACCATGTAAAACAGCGAGATCTCGATCAGTAAGTTGCTGCTGCTGATCCGGATACTAGTGTTTTGTTTTAAGAAACCTATTAAATAATTCACTTTATGAAGTGCATCTTTCGATACTTATTGAAAAAAATTACAAGCCACTCGAAAAAGTTTTTAAAGACATATTGACAGGTGTACGTGCAAATCTGGGGTTGGCTATGTGTAGCATCAGATTTATCTTGGTGAGATCTATCGAATTATGTAGGATACTTGCCACTTTCAACCAAAAAACGACAAAATTGAAGGAAAAATTGTTGATTATCGAACGATTTCTATACTTTTTTTTCTGCTGTAAGAATTAAAATGTTGTAATGAAATTTTGATTTGTTTTACATTCAGTCCTTCACATTTCTTTTAATTTAAAATAGAAACCGAATAAGTTCTAATAACTTTATTTCGTATGTGTTGATACATCAATCTATACATGTACATAATTGAATTTTTGAAATAAATTGTCAATGACAAATTTCTGTAACTGAAAAATGTCAGCAATAACCATTGATTTTACGAAAACAGCGTTTCCTTCGTTCTTTTCTCTCTAAAAAATGTCTGCAACTGCAAGTTTTTTGGAACGTCAGTGGTTAGCTACAAAATCTGCTGGAAATGTTGTCAATTATAATTTTAAGCCAGAATATATTGTACAGCACGGATCAAAGTTTGTTAAACCACTAAGGGCATGGTCGACATTTTCAGTAAGATCAGATGCACAGAGTAGCTTAGACAAAGGTCAGAAATCCCCGTTATCACAGAATAGTTGTGTGACAAGAGGCACAACGGCGATTCGAAAGTAATTTATAGTCATCGATTAGGATACTTTTCAGCTGCAATACGCGATCTTTGTTTAGATTCATTTGCTCGCAGCCCTTCAAATATGGCTTTATTGGCTTTCTGCTTGCGTCAGTGCTGAATGCAGCTGTTTTTGGTACACTTCTGGGCCTCTGTTTGAAGTCGACAGCTACAGTGTGTGTTCCAACCACTTGGAGCGAGAACGGAACCACTGTAGCTGGGGGCAATGGAGTTGGCAGTAATTTGAACCAGCTGAATAATCCGGCTGGTATATTCGTGGACAAAAATAAGAATATATACATAACAGATATTTATAACGACCGTTTAGTGGAATGGAGTAATAATGCGACGGTGGGGGTTGTCGTTGGCGGTGGTAATGGAGGTAGCGATAACGTTAATCAGCTTTGGGAGCCTGCTTATGTCACAGTGACTAACGATGGTAGTATATTTGTAGCCGACAGGCAAAATAATCGTATTCAGAAATTGTCTCCAGGTAGAATAAACGCTATAACGGTGGCGGGTGGAAACGGAGCAGGGAGCGATTCCAACCAGTTGAACTATCCAAATGCAGTAGCATTCGATTCCGATGGAAATATGTACGTCGCGGACACATATAATCAACGCATTCAAAAATTTCTCGCAATTTGTTAATTCTTCATTATATTAATATATAGAGACAGTTATACTTCACTTCTTGAGAGAACAAGATAGAAATCATCAGCAGTAGTATTCTGACAAAGTTCTGATTGTGGTTAAGAGAGAATCTGTAACGCCATCGCGAATCGCCATAAAAGCACAAAAATAGTTGATTCTTTATCTGTTTATTCGCTTCTCTGTACACACTAGAGTGACGACATATTTAGCGTTTTAAACCTCGTTTGTACTGGGACATGAATAAAAGGAACTACCGTTTTGGGGGAAAAGTTTTCTCAGCAATGACAAGAAAACAAAAGCAATGCATTCTTTGCTGACGGATGGTACGATGAATCGAATGAGATAAAATAACTAACTTTATCTCTTAAGCAAAAAAATAGATAGGTTTACAAAATGCTTGATATGCATGTCGATTCGACATTGTCGAATGGACGAAATTCTAGGGCGCACGGTCAATGAACGCTTTTTATTGAAATTGATTAAACATCATTTCTATACTGAGTGTTGGACGCTAAATCCGAAAAAAATGTTTCAAAATCCAAAAACAAGTACAAAGTGAAAAGTTTTCCGTATTGTGAAAATAATGAGTTTTTTGGAAAAAATCCACCCTTGCGAAAATTTCGATCAGGATTTTAAGCTGAAGCTCTTTTAAAATTTTTTTAACGACTATGTCCAGTGAAACCGGTTTTATTTTTGTTAGTTTTCTTAGCATCTATTTACAAAAATTTGCGGAAGAGTCGTGTCACTTAAGAAGTTACTGTAGTTATATAAGAGATACAATCAAGATAGCAGCGAGTCAGCTGTGTACACCTAATAATTTCGATCCAGTTTTTATTAGAGATAAGGAGTTACATATCAGTTTCTCTTGTACTCAAAGAAAAAATACAGAAAAAGCGAGAAGAATACACTATTAACGATTCGCGGAAGAGTCGGTGATTCCTGTTAAACGCTGTATTGTTGAGGAAATGTCTCGCAGAAATTGAACAGTAATTCTTTTTGATAATGTACTGAAAAACTCTAAAGAAACCATTTCCGAAATCTAAAAAGTGATTTTTCTCACTCATTGCGATGCGCTCTATCCAACCATGTAGAAAAAACGAAAAAAAGAGTTTTATCTTTCATTCGAATTTCCAGCACCTAATTAAATTTTGTATTCAATTCATTGTGACCGTATTTTTGATTTAATTGTTTAGAGCTAGGTGTAGCACATTAGTATTGGTCATATATAGATTTATGCACGAAAGTAATATTAACGTAGTACTATTATCGAGTAATTCTAGGTCAACAATTCTATCTTACGAGATACTACTGGTAATAAGATTTCTATTGTAGAGTCCTATGAAATTTTACGAAATCCCACGGTAGGAATTCTATGGGATTCTTGTTATAGAATAGTAGCAAAAATCCTATCGGATTCCAATAATAGGAATGTTATGCATTTATTACAAAATCCTACAGTAAGATTTTGTGTAGGATTTTGTAGGATTCCCATATTTTTGTTCTGTATATATTTTCTTTTCTTTTTCTATACGAGAACACAATCATCGACGTGTTTTGATTGATTGTCATCCATCTGGCACTACGATACCTGTATCCCCGAAAAGCCCTTAAGTGAATGATTCCTCAATAACGATGCAAGTACGTATTCGTTAGCAGTCACAGCTACCTGCCAAGAATTGATTGACATTTTTAAGGCTATAAACATATAAATTTAATCTAAAAACCCAAAGCTACCGTAACACAAGACCATTACACTCTTATACAGTGAGAGAACCGCTTATTAAAACTATAATGTAAATACTTAAAAAGATCTCCCAGGATTACAAAATAAATAAGCATTGCGAGAGAATTTTTACATTAAATTTGATCTTCTCTCCGGTGTTTTTCTCGTTCTGTCTGTGGAAGTTATATGTGCAATTCCAATGTATTACAGGCACACTGAATAAGCCGTTTTCAATGTGTAAAAACAATCCAACGTGATGTGCACATTCAATGTGCCCCGGGCACACTTAAAACTTTTACAGTGTGAAAAGCTGAAAGATCGGAAAACTTGATAATATTTAAAACGTCAGTAATGAGGAAAATATAATGTGACTATTTGTTGAAACGGAAATGTGAATGACGAAAGATGCTTCTCTGATTATTCTGGAGCAGCATCGTGACTACGAGGTTAGTCGAATTCAAACAGCCAAGAATATTTTCAATATCAGAAAAAAATATCTTTAACATAGTAGTGGTAGTCAAAACTCATTTTTGGGTGAAAACACTCACTTACGGTGATGATTGAAAAAGGATTTTTTTCGTGTTATAAACTATTCTAGATATTTCTGTACTTTTTGATTTTTTCTGTGTCATATAGATTTTCTGATTAAATTTATCTTGAGCTGATATACGTACATCTTCATTGTTGTCTGCAGTGTTATAATTCTAATTTTTTATTATTCGAAAAATGAATGTACTTTTCTTAAAATCCATATGATTGATCTTTATCTTTTCGTGTGTAACTACATTATTTGAAACTCAAAAAAGTTATACCATTTTCTCCCGTTGTAGTTGTTATTTTCTAATCATACAGTTGTGTACAGTGTATATTCAAATCATCAGTCATAAAAACAGCATCAGCAGAAGTTATAGGATTTTCAAGAAAAGACTGAAAATTAGGCGTTACGATTTATCCTCTTTTTATTTATTATATAACGTTAGAAAGGAAGATTGTAGAATCTTGTAAAACGAGTTGCTTTCCGGAGTAAAGTGTGCTTTTCAAAGTCTACTAACAGAAGTCGATTCTTATTTGAGAAGCTCGCACGAAAATGGTAAGAATTTTGCAAGAGATTGATATGAATCTGGTAAGATTCTAAGAAGAGTCGGTAAGAACGTACTAAAAAGTCTTATAACTGTTGTACTAGTTTCTTATAGAAATATCCTTCGACTAAATTTGTGCAAGTCGTCCAGCAGTGTCCAGTTCTAAAAAATCCATGGAAATTCTTAGAATTGGCAAAGTTTGACACATTCAAAGATATGCTGTTACTAAGGTTCTGTTTAGAATCTGGGTGAATTCTCGTAGAATTTCAATTCTAGTTCTGCCGAATCGGACCAGAATTACACCTACATCAGCCAGTAAAATAAGGTGTATATATGGCACACATAAAGTGAACGCCAAGTCGATTTCTAGTAACCATCTAGAATACATGGCGTAGGTGTGTAAAGTACACACTGAGAAGTAACCGTCTGCACTGTGGAAAAAAACAGTGTACTTTGGTGAGGCTTAGGGTACATGAAAGTGCGCTAAGTGGGCCGCAGTCAACGTGAAAACAAAAAACAGGGCACTTCCATGTGCCCTGAACTTCACCAAAAGGCACTTTTTTTCCGCAGTGTGGCTCTACACACTGAGATCAATGATATAGTCTACTTGTCTAAACTAGCGGTGCTGCAAATGCTTCAGATTCATCAATCGATTGTGCTAGACACGTCTAAATGCGTCGTATCGTAACGCGTTTAAGAAAGTTTTTCTGAAAAAAACGCGTTCAGACTCTATTCCAAAACAAACGCGCCAAAACGCGTCGTTTTAGACGCAGTAGATTTACATGGGTAGCAAAACGACAAACATATAGAAAAAAATTCAGAAAGGAGAAACTTTGGATATAGTATATAACTTACATGTGTCTAAAAATGATCCCTTGTAAAAGGAAAGTTGTAATTTAAAAAATTATCTGACTCACTTGAACAAATACCTGCTAACATAAAATGTTAAATGTGTACGTGTAAGAATAATATGTGTAGTGATACTAACAATAATGGTTATTTATATTTTATCTTTTCCTGATTTCATGAATATCCTATCCTTTCTAGGGGTACATTAGTTAAACAACAGCAGGTGTGTACTTATACTTATAAAAAGAATTCTCTTTCCAAAAGTATTAATTTTACAGATTTTCTGATGCTGTAGAACTATATTACAGAGTCTGTCTTACAAAATGGTACATTCAAAACTTTTATAGTATCTTTAGGTCAAAATATACGACTATTTAAAGAAAATAAGCAGGTATAATTAAACTAGAATGTTGTGTCTAGCTGACCAATAAAACATTTATACCTTCTGTCCTAAAATAATCTTAAGTTTTTCTGACATACTAGCTTGTAGAGCAGATTCTATAGTATAGTACTACGATATCAACAAACTTATAGGACTAATACGGTGATAAAAACTTTTTAAAATCATACGCTGTTGAACTACTCTCTAAAAAAAATCCGTAGCTTACAAAACGAATATCGGTTTTGGGAATTTAGAATAATAGAAACCCAAATTACTTTAGTAAAATACTG
>CAJNOQ010006535.1:0-13498 GCA_905250885.1 Didymodactylos carnosus
AGTTCGATAGCGCCGGTTTTTTCGATCATTTGTAGCCATCTTCAAATTGTTCGAAATGATACTGCACCGTTCAAATCCCGGAAGATCTTTGTTGCACCGTCACCATTCTCACGTTTAATTTTTACGACATTTCGGAGATCTTTACTTTTCATTTTGTAAAAAAGTTATCTGGAATTCTTCAAAAGCCTATAACACATTTTTTTGTAGAGAAATAAACGGCGATTCTTTTGGTAGAAAAATGAGTTCTGTAGGTTGAAAGGGAGAGGAGAAAAATTGAAAATAAAAAAGTGGACATTCTTTATGTTACACCCGTTAATGGACTAAACTATTTACCCTTTTCGATCTCAGCCACCATAGAGGGTGATGGTTTGAAAATTTGTGAGCGCATACTCCATCGAGAATGTAAGCCAACGACAGCAATTGCGAGTTCACTGCATGATATCTTAAGAAACTTAGAAAAAAATATGACTTTCATTGCAGTCCTGTTACAGTAGAAAAATCAATGTTGCTGTCTTTTCATAGTGGCACAACTAACCCGTAAAATTTTTGCATAAAAATTAAGCCTGGGTTATGTTCTTTTTCCAGCCAAAGATGAGCTCATTCAGTCTAATACTGAGATTGAGTTCACGGCACTAACATGATGATTATTAGTGTGCCATTTCTTTCTATTCTGAGTTCCGCTTCTGAAACTTTCTTTGAAGAGCACTATGCGACTTTTGTGAACATCGATGAATACAATAAAATGGTCATGGGTCTTGAACAAGTTTAGGAACTTTAATGGAATTTGTAGGGTAGGTATCTAGAACACAGCGCTATATAGTGACGAATCGGTCAGGTCACAAGAGTTTTCTTTTTCAGAGTTATGAAGCTTAAAGCGAAAATAGGTACATCATAACTTCTCTTCTACGCAAGCAATCCGTATGCGGGTAGTGCCTTTGATCTACATTTCTGGTGGAGTATATGCAGTCATATTCCCAGATTCCCAGCATCTGTGGTGGTAGAGATCTAAGGGATGGATATCTTTGCTTAGTACTATATATATATAAACATTTGTTAATACTTGAATTATTTCTATTGCTTTTGTTTAAAAAGGTCGCTAATCCCAAATTAAGCCATAATCAAATGATTCAATTAGCTTTACCCACTAAGAAAAATAAACATTTATCAATGGCTGAACAAATGAATAGAAACCAACATCAGCAATTATCATGCACAGTAGGCGACATGAAAAAGAACTTGCTAATATTATATAAATATATATTTATTCATCATAGATTGATAACAATGACAAGATTATCAATATAGCACGACGAAAATCAAGTCATATATATGAACTTCAATCAAATCAAATATTGTTATGTTTTACAAAAATAGAAAATGACTGCCACTACCTTATTTTCAGTTCAATTATAAAAGTGTGTCTAAAATACTATGTAGTATTATAGAAACTTACTTTTTTTGTCATTATTGTTAGATAACTAACAATCTAACATTACCATTAGATGTTCTTCACCCAGAAAATGGTAGTGTAGTTGCTACAATTACTCCTGATGATACATATTGTCTACCAATGTCACTTTTATATTACGATCACACATCAACGGAGATTTATTTCAGTATCAGTCAGTAAGTGTAAATTGTTTTTGCTCTAAAGTGTAATACTATAATACAAAGACGCATCAGCGCCATTAAGTTTGAAAAACCTATCTAGTGTTAGCCTTGCGATAATTTCAAAGTTTTACATATTAACTTTGTGGAAAATTTGTGCTCATTACGAGTTGCAAATGGTTATCGTGCTACTCTCTTAACGTACTTGATTTCGTGACTTACTCTCATCTAACTTACCCAATCCGCTCCATTAGGTAAGAGAAGACATTAATAGATACACGTTTCAGTAAAAATTTATTAAGAAAACAGACCCTCAAAAAAATATCGAGATTTCGTTTTCAAATAAATACTTCAATAATGAAGCTAAGGGTAGCAATCTTTAAATTTCTTGCCAAATGGGCAAAGGATCCATCCATTCAACTGACTACGAAAGTATCAGTAAGCAATATACCATCTATATTCTTATAATCCTATCAATCATCTTTTGAAGTCGTAACGATTTAAAGAACAACGCATTTTTAAACTCCTAGTCTAAAGATTGCACACTACATATTAACTATTTTGAATCAAAACATACAACAATCTGCCGTTCTCGTATTCAGCAGCAATATTATTGTTATGGTGTATTGAGATTATAACACGGTGTGAATTGAATAACATACAAAACTAATAAATAAGCTGTGTCAATCTCTTATGTAATTAACATTATTATCACTAGCATAAACGCGACTTCCAAACACAATAGGATAGCTATTTTTTAAATAATTTCTGATAAACAAACAATTAACACCAGCTGTTTTACAAAGCAGCTAAAACACAGTATATTTTGAACTTTTGAAGTGTCTGGAACCAGTTTTCAGCTTTTCACAGAAATCATCTAGAAGATTACTTCTAGTAAACTTTTGGATAAAGGCAAACATTGCCGTGAGACCCAGCGCCGTCAATAATCTATGCTTTTGTTCCCATAGTTTTCGCACTAATTCTAGAACTCCTAGCAAATTCGATGCTGGACCGAAACAGTTAAAAACGAGTCTCTCTTAATTCTTGTTTTCCAACGAACACTGGACTATCTGACTACTAAGAAACTTCGTATAGTAGCAGCTAAATTTTTTAGTCATCAACTAGTTTTTTGACAGTCTCGCATAAATGCTTCAGTGGAAAAATATTTTTTAACTTATATTTTATAAAAATGATGCGTCAGAGTTTGCGTTTTCAAATGGCTTACACCACAAATCTCCATCGTTCGTCTATCATAACGGTTCTATTTTATTTAAAAAGTGGCGATCCACATTTTATTTGGAAACAGATACTAATATCATATAACTAGTTAACAAATCATCAACAATGCATCCGAAATCGTCTCAAATAGTCCTCTCCACAAGAGGTTCGTTGAATTTTTTCAGTTTCTTTGTTTCTCTTTATCATTTGTTTATGAAAATCCGAAACCTCCGATATCAAGATGATCTGACGGAACTGTAATCACATCAATATGTTTTAATCTAACTTTAACAACTAAAATCCAACTAGCATTTGATAAAATAAGTTTTGATTTTACATCAGTTATTCAAAATGCCAGTATTTAAGACAAAGATATGCTGATCTACACGATTTGGAACAAAAAATAATATTGCTGAATTAGTCTACGTGTATTTTATGCAGGCGAATCGAACACGACAAGTATCGTTGTAGAATTAACAAAAATTTAGATCCACCAATATATGAAAACAATATTTTTGACATTCAGATCGTATAGGTTCATTTAAGTCTAACTTCAAAGTACCAATGACTGCCATGATTCCATTCTTGAGAGTTCATGAGGTGTGAAATGGGAATAAACAATCTTTCTAGGTACTGATACATTGATACTGTATACTCCAAAATCAGTGTGTGGGACAAAAATGAAAGAAGAACGACGTTTTTCCAACGTTTCACGATGCTCGACATCTTTCCTTTGTCTGTCGTTCTTCACAAATACTTCTATAGAATGGTCGAATGGAGATGAGCCAGTATTGTATTCTCGTGTTTCAACATGTTTGGATTGTGATGAATCGATAGAAGTTTGACATCAACATGAGACAATCAACAATAGAAAATCTTTTTATGAGAATGGTTTGAGAGATGGAAACTCGTAGCCTACTAGTCAGCGTGCAGCGTTCATCTGACAGTATTATTATAGAGTCTATAGAGGAATGTTTAGACGATGCAATCAACACGATGCATGGTTGAGAAACGATCGTTTTTTCAAGAAAGTGAAAAAGTAGCAAAGCTAAGTGGAAAATTCTAGAACGTTTTTTCCGTTAGACTCTTTGAAGACTGCTTTGTGAGCGGGCGCTCCTTTTATCAGTCATTTTTCATTGAGAATTGTCAAGAATCAGATAGAAAATTAGAAAGTTTTCTAGAATGTCTCTAGTAGTTAACTACTTAGAAACTAGATTATGACTTAGTGTATTATGAACTATAAATCGAACACTTTTTTTTGAAACCGGATCTGTCTTAGGCGCTTTGCTGTTACTTAAATGTTTCTTCACAGAATTTTCTTTGCTTTAGTAATGAAAATATATCAAAATTTTCATTGAATTGGAACGATAATCATCCTATTTTATATGATACTTTAAATGTGAACAGAGACTTAAATTATTATATTGTTGTACGTGTATCTCACTTCTTCAATATCGTGATGTGTAATTGTGCCTTGATTTTTTCAAGATTTGTAAAGAAACTATTAAGGCTTATTCAGAAAACACGAATAATATGAGCAGACATTGTGGATTCCACTTCTTTATCCAATCAGGATTAACAGTACAAAATTTATTACCATATGAATTACAACTTTATGATGATGATGTAATGTATACATTTCACAGCAGGAAACTAAACTAACCGCCTCTTATTATTAAATAGAATGAAACACCTTTATTATCACTTGGTCCTACTGAAAAACAAGCAATAATAAACCGAAATAAAGATGCTAGTTTTAAATTTAGATTATGTGTAAGCTCACATTATATGCACACTAAATTTAAAACTTTGAATGGTTGTTATTCATTGCTAGACTACGCTCGAAGTATATTATACATCTACGAAAAAACAATTAGGTGACGAAAAAACTGAACTTGAATTTTCGAATTCAACATCAACAAAGAAACTGGTAGGAATAGTCTGTAGTTTTTATGATTTGCTTTTTTTTATTTATTATTTGTATTTATTTAGTATGCATCCGTAATTTCCAGTATATTTCGAGGTGTTCATCATATTATTATTTATTCGTATTATTGGATTTTGAATAAAACTGGATTAAACTTATTACTGAAGGTATGCATTCTTTCTTGTGCTCTTCTAATCAAAATCTTCATTCCTCAAAACCAGTATGAATTGACGAAGTTTGCATTAGTGTTGTACAAAGTGTTTGGCAAGACATCGTTATTCGACTTTATCTGATAAGAATCTCTGTGAATAAATGTCCTGAGAACGCGTATTCACAATCCTCAAATTTTAAATTCATATCTGGATCTGATGAATGTTTAATATGCCATGTTTGATTGAAACATCCAGAATTTGTACTTTGTTCGCGGTACTTATCACTCTTGCAAACCTAAAGATGAGACCGCTATAACATCATTTTTGAAACATAAATAAATATTTACGGTTGCACAATTACCGAAATGAACCATTTGTCGCGACGAGTAAAAATGAAATTATTATGAAATGTGCAAATTTAAGTTAACATTCTCCAATAAATCAAATGAGTATGCACTTCATTTATAAATGTTGTTTTTGATAGAGATATGAAACTCAGAATCATTTGTGATCAAAAGACTTGTCAACACAGCACAGCCTTAAGAAACTCCAAGGTTTATTCGATTCGATTTCATTATATTTTTTCCTTGAAGCCAGATGAGTTAAGTTTTTATCCTGTCCATTAGAAAATTTGGTGCTCGCTCCACGCTGAACCAAACTAGATAAAAATTGGGCGCCAAGACAAAATTTCTACGTGAATCCGACAGTGGGTTCCTTATAATTCCATGTTCACTTCTTTTTTTGGCGTCGACATAATCGACGTGGTTTTTGCCTAAATTTTATTTTTCTCATTGGCTCGTCGATTATGTCGACGCCGAAAAGAAGGGAAAATGGAATCATAAGAAACCCGCTGTCGGATTTACCGAGAAATATTGCACCCGGCGCCCAATTTTTATCTAATTTGGTTCAGCGTGGAGCGAGCACCAAATTTTCTAATGCTATCATGATATCAACAAAAAAAGAAGAAAGACAATAAATTCGATCATATACTACTAAATTTTATATGAACAAATATTGTAGTGAATTATTCTTAGCTTTCGGAGTTTCACTGCTATGTATACTGCAAACTATTTCGTTGTCGAGATAATTATGGACTATTCACGTACCCCCTAGTCATTCCTTGAAGTAACATATTCTTGCAGTACTAATAGAAGTTTCGTTTGTGGTACAAAATGAAAATATTAAGATTGTAATGAGCATCGTTCATAGATTCTTCAGTTATTTTTCTAGGTATGTATTCATGCATAGCGTCAGTTCAGTGGAAATTGCTTTTCGAATATTTTCCCCATAGTGGTACGTTTTATGAGACAACTCAATCTCCATGATTTCTTGTAGATCAAGAACGAAGAGGTGGAGCTTAGTGAAAATGCAACATCGGTGTCCATAGCTACTAGGCAAGACAAAAGAGAGGCATGTGCATTTCTCTTCAGTTTCGTGAACTAATTAACTTTGACCCTTTATACTGCAGACATTAGTTTGTGTTGCAATAAATGCACAATCACCCAAATCTGACATTAAAATTCTCAGTCGAGCACAAACTATACAGTGTAAAGCAGCAAACAATCAGATATATAATGTAAGCACGATTATGTGTTATACAGATTACACAAAGTCATGGTATTTGTTTTGTATTTTGTAGCTACTTATTACTATAAAGCAAAGTTCATTTTCAAAGACAGAAGTTATTACAATATCATCAGCAACCGTTATCTTCAATAATTCTAGTTTTAAGGTAAAATGATCTTCTTATTTTAATGTATTGGGGAATTATCTGTTTAGGAGCGTAACACAATGCTTGCACATTTTGAAATCTTTAAGCTTAGATGAACACATAGAACTGTCACAGAACGAAATAGCGTCAGAGTCATTATCAATAATAGTAGCATACAGAAGATAGTGAAACTATATACAAATTTTGCGCGCTCTTCAACAAGCACGAATCATCTACTGTGTGTCAAAAACCTGGCAACATAGACCTGAAATTTTCATCAGGCGCTTCCGAAACCAAGTTATAGATCCAGAGTTTTCCACGAACACATCTATTTTTTTATGATAATATGTCCTCTAAAAATAAAACTCATGCGAACTCTTGATTCAGTGGTCCGACCATGTGAACGAGTTAGCTGAAAAAGTTCAAAAACCTATGTTTTAGGTAAAACAAAACATTTTGGGCTACTTTCATGTGAAACCAGAAAATTCATAACTCAGTCAAAATCGATTCAAGCTACCTCAGAATATTAATATGTACTCTGTTTCATCTGCTCAATGTAGTTTTCTACCTTGAGGTGGTTAAAAGTATTCTAGGTGTTAATATAGGTTTCTGTACGTTTTTAAACTTTTTCGAAAAACGTATGTTGTCATTAGGTTCAGCAACTTTTGTTCTTGAGTTATTTAAGAAATCGTCAAATACCTTCTTTTTTTTACAGACAGTAGATGACCTTGATTCTTTCTTTTGTTTGATATAACAGTACAGATGAATAGAAGTCTTTGTAAATGTCGTCTGTTGAAGTTCTTTGCAGAGTTGCTGTATAGTGCAGTCATTGAGTCGTTCGAAAAAGGGAAACCAGTTTGGTCTCTAGGTGCAGAGCCTTAACTTAACCAGTAGTTAGATGAATGACCGCTAATAAAATCCTATGCTATACGTACACAAGACTGTTGATGAAAAACATTCCAGATAAAACATGTTAAGAGCTTGTGTACATAGCTTAAGGGCTAAAGTACTTATCTAGAATGTCAATATCTGTAAAAGTTTGACTGCTGAGCAAGGCGCATTTTTCCATCGATTAGTTCATCAAATCAATTTTTCGTGCTGATTACAAGTATCAGGTTTACTTGGATTACAAATGGCATCTCCGCGGTAAAAACTTAATTTTGTAATGCAAAATCTGACAATTTTACTTGTGATCAAAAATCTCTTTCGAATTTTCGACGATGATCTATATCTTTCCAACTGAAATTAAAGTGTTCGTCACATGCAGAAGTGTCAGAGCTACAAAACTAAAATTTTCCTCCATATAATCTGCTAGGTTAACTTATACGACAAAAACTGTGTTTCAAAAAATGAAAAAATATTAAGCACTCAATTTCTTCAACATGCCGTTCCAAGAATAGAAAAACAGCTGTCTGTACTCAGTTTTATGTGCTCTGTCAAATGACACATTGCTTGAAAAAGTGCATTTGAGCTGGCATCACTAAAATACCGAGAATGTCGCCTGTTCCCGAAGACAACTGTTGGAAAAACATTTTTTCTTATCAAGAGTTCCTTTGTCAGGAGCATGACTTCTGAAACTATAAGTCTGATGTCGGCCAAACTTCTATCAAATGCTAACTATGTCAAAGTACAGTGACGGAATTTATTTTTGGACTTCATCTATCACCGTTTGTGAGGTGTCACCACAACGGAAGCTAAAGTGGAGCTGTTCGTAGTTGCAAGACGTAATCATAACTTAAAGCTAACATTTATGGCTTGAGTTTACAAGAATTTGAGTTTCAAATTAATGTCTTTTTGGTTTTACCATTTAACAGAGCCAAAAATCCGAAAGATCTGATACAAGTTTTTCAAAAAGCTTTTTCTATCGTAAACCAGAGGTTCAACCTAGTGCTGTTCTACATTGTGGGGATAACTGTTAGCTCCAATCAAAGACCGATTCAAACTTTCCATTACTAAGTTTGAGAAAGAAATCCTAAAAATACGAAATCCTGTTTTAGTGTACGTTGCTTTCAGATACGTCGACGTGATTGTCTGTTGCAAGGCTTCTTGAAGAGCTCTCATACTAAAACACCAGAGAGAGACATTTTGTTCTGACTAGAAGCGCTTGGTATACATTCCAGATCATTGAAACTGTTGTTGGGTTAAATCTTTCATCGAGAAGAGTACAGTTTTCCAAGACTTTGGAAAACTTTTCAAAATATCTTCATAGCCTTACTTCTATTTAGAGCCAAGAATTTTGAAAGAATATATCTTTTTATTACAGTAGCAGTCATAATAAATTTTAAAAATAATTATTAAAAAAGTTTTCACCTAAAAATTATTATGACTGCTGCTGTAATAAAAAGATATAATCTTCATAGCCCTTTGATGAAGACGTAACAGCTGTGGATCTAGATAGTAGACGCAGTAGACTATCGATTGATAGGTTTAACTTAATAAGGATTCCGTATTTCTGATGGAGAAAATCTTGAGAAAGGAAACAGAAATTTTTGTAACACACTCATCTAACAAATATTTTGTGGTTATAGCTCGATGTAGAATATATCGAAACAAACAATGTATATCGTCAACAGCTATTCTTGGATATAAATAGCGTATGTTTCTTACTTCTCATATATTTTGTGAGCCTGAATTTATTTCCGCTTATAGACGAATCCACTTTGGTCGAGTAGTCTTAACGAAGGAATATTACGTATTAAATTACATACAGACACGGAGATTGTACAAGTTTATTTAACCGAAACGCCATCACGTACACTATTAAATATGGGAAATGAAATTAATATTAATATTGAACTGAAAAAAACGAAATTGAATAGTTATCATATAATTTTGACTGATAGTCATACAATTAATGATGTGCCTATTTTAATAATAAATCGAAATAAATTTCCAATTACATATTGTCAAAATCATAACAAGTACTTATGTTTTAAATTTTTTTTCCGCTTTTTCTATAAATTTTCTGTCTTTGACTAGTGAACTTCTAAAATGTCCACCAGAAAGTTATGTATATCATACGTCCAATTATTTGAATGAACTAGATCGTTATGTAAGTATAACACATAATAATCAATCGTATAAAATTGACAATCATAAAATACCCAATTTTTCTACTGACTATATTCAATTATTTGATCACGTTCATCGTATTGTTTATTTATTTGCAAATAAAAAATATTTGAATAACGTTTGGAAAGTAAGTTCCTTTTATTTAGAATTGAATTGTCTTATTTATAAGTTGTTATTTAGTTAGTATCATTAGCGTATAAATTTAACAATTGTGTTCAACTTAATATTGCTCATTTGGGTTTATCAATCGTAAATGATTTAAAATGCCAAGAAATTGCATATATAACCGTTCGTAATGCATATGTCACTTATGATTGGTCAAAAAAAGAAGATCGTCTGAAAGCAACAGTGAATCAGCTTCAGGTAGGATATCAAAACTTTTATGTTGAACGTGTTTTACAGTTCAAAGAATCATAGATTGACAACCACTGTGATAAAGCAAAATCGATAGTCATGTTTTTCCGTCAATCACATAGTTCACATGGTAAGAAACCACGAAAATTTATTCTAACATTAATGCTGTTCCATTAAAATACTTAGATAATAATCAACCATTCACTGAAATAAAAATTACTCGCATATTATCGAAATCTAATTCAAATGTTACCGTATTATCGTAAGCGTAGTAGTATAAAGTTTGTTGTGATTATTATTGTTACTGCTTCTTCTTTACAGGTGTTTTGATCTATCAATGATAGATACTATCTATCTACGTCTAGATCACCATGTTTTTGGAGAAGTTTGGTCATTTTGGCAAAAAGAAAAAGTATGTAAAAAAGAATTTTGTTATAATATAAGTGCTAGTTAAGAAATTTTTCATTGCATTTCGGATTTGATACGTTTAGTGTTTCTTGTTTCATTGTATAACTACTGTACTGCTAGCAAGCAATTACAGGTCATTGATCTCACAGATTCTCTTGCTGATACTTATTTCGGGATAAAAATTGAGATATCTGAGAAAATCTGTGTGAAAGACAATCACTGATTTTTTTCAATTTTCACATACAACAAAAAAGTTCATTAAAGTTTTTTTAATCCGTTATGTAAAAATACAAAAAACGCAGTAATTGTCTCTTAGATTTTCTCAAGGAGTCTCGATTTTTATCAAGAAACAAGAATTGACGAGAAAATCTGTGAGCTCAATAATCTATAATTCCATGCTTTTTTGAGAGTATCAAACTTCAAAAGATATCGAGTCAAGAGGTCTTTGGAAAACTTACTATGCGATAAGGTTAGTAGATGAAGATCTTGGACTTCCACATGTGAAGAGAGCACTCTGGTTTGAATTACATATCAGAATCAAAAATTCACTGTTTTTGCACGTCACAGTGCAATTTGCGCTGACATTGTACAGTTTCGTGAAAAAACCGTAAAAAATGAACTATCTTGTGAATCTCTTTTGACTTAGTAAGTTCTGATAGCCCAAGCGATGATAAAAAACAATTTTCCGACTGTCACTTTCATTTTTCTTAGAAAACGAGTTTTTACTACGAAAAGGATAATAGCTCCCGAGCCCATTGCGATAAAGACTACGTAAAATAACCCTGAAAAATTTTGTTCTAATATATCATTCGATAGATCTCGAAGAGATCCCTCTAATGATATGCGATTCAAGACGTTTCATTGCTAGTGAAGCTGTATTTATGCAAATTTCTGAAGAAATGCATCATCTAAGATTCTCCACCTTGGAAAAACAACTACTATGTGACAAGGCTACCACTCACACATAACTAGATTTGTATCGCTTAGCTCTATTGAATGGCTTACGATAAAGTTAAATTTAGTGTATTTTCATATGGACATGCTAGGTTTAATCTCACCGGACATTTTTCTAGTAAAATTCATTTTTCCTAGGAACGACAAAATGTTTTGAGCCGCAGCTTTGAGCATGTACTGTACATCGCAAAAGGAAAAACCAGTAAAAGAATCGCTGTGACAAGCGGAATATTAACGGAGATATTAGAAAAACAAAATTGAAAATCTTACGAGACATTTGTTGTGTAAAGCTTGTTTTCGAAATGTAATCGTTACCGTTTAGACCAAAGAGAGCATTAACCTTTTATTCTTATTTACCAAAATGATTCTTGATCTGTGGGCTATCTTCTGGCAATTTTTGATAAAGACTGCGTTTGATTTTAGCTGAGATATGCGAGATTCAATTTTCCGGGACAGGAAAGGTATCGATGTACAACTAGATCTAGTCGATATTGTTGAATCTTTTTCACTTCTTTTTAATAATATTCGTACATAACGGTTTCTGTTATAGAACGTTTACAATGATTAAAATTATTTTCGGCTAGTAGAATTCTTCAGGACTTCAATCAATGTGTATATAGAATGTAGTATTTTAACAATACACACTTGTCTTTTGTAGGAATCTGTGGAACCTATATATGATATGAAAACGGATTTACTGTTAATTAAACAAAAACAAATCCAAGCACTTAATACCGCTGCTGGACATCAATATCATATAGTTTCAATGCATTTATCTCAGATGAAAGTGGGTCTTTCAAACTGTCTATAAAGAACTGTGTAGAAATACAATGCTTAACTTATAAGTAGTGATTAACGGTTTTCTATATTGGTAGGTCTGTCTTTCCTTTCTGTCGGACAATCCACATTTATCGAGAGATATGAGATACTCATTGCGATTAACTGGTTATGTATCATGGATATTCAAATGGTTGGCAAACATTAGAATTAATATTAAAGATTTTAAATACGAGTTAGTAAAATCCATAAACTTTTGTTTTACTAACAAAAGTTTGTCATGTACATATTTATAACAGATTGGATGCTTATGAATCAAATAATTACAAAAGAACATTATGGGGGTTTCTAGCCGAAATACAGCAACATTACGGACAGGTAATTATCTATCTAGAAGTGTATTTCATGTTTCAGTAATTGTGGAATGTTTCGTCACTAAATCGAGTCCGTTAACAATGAAATTTGATTTATGTATTGTTTCAGCAACTGAAAGTACTTAAAGTAATCCAGAATGTCGCAAAATCACTATTTCAAGAGTAAGTAAATATAGTTAAATACCACTTTTTAATGTTGGGAAAAGGGTTAAGAAGGATTTTTTCTCCATGCTTCCACTTTGGAACCTTAAATCGGCCTTTGGAGCTGTCAAAACAGATAACTAGTCTATAGGCAATAGATTTATAGAGACTAAATGTGTATTGTCTATAATACAGATTAATCCTATAGATGTTCAAAACACCTTAGGTTTATATTTGGACTACAGTAATCCTTTTTTTCATGCTTTGGTACATTCCATGTCAGACTGAATCATGATGATTCTCATAGTTTTCGCTTCTTTTGACTTTCACTCACAAAAGCTACTTTGAAGTTTCTGATACTTTCAATCGTCACAGATATAGATCGTCATTTGTTTCTTTGGTTACAATGCCCTGCCTAAACTACGAAAGACTAAGAGATCGCTTAGCTCCGATTTCGGAGAGGACACTTTGGGCTATCTATCCGTGTAAAGAAGCTAATATATTGCTATGATAAATTTTCGTATTATGAAACGGTTTTCCAAAGATCGTCTGGAAAACCGGACTCCAAATTTTCTCAAAATTCGTCTGTGCTTATAAATATATAGGCTAAACTGCATTCTTTCGATTACTAAAAACCGCAAGTCTCTCGCAAGGTTTTACAGTGGAGGGTGGTTTTTGACCTTAGACTCTATAAAACTCCCGAACGGTAAGAGATAGAGAGATAAAAACCTATTGTGATCACACTTTTGAATGGCCAACATTTCTGGAATGTTTGGTCAAAATCGAAGATAATTTCTGGGGA
>CAJNOQ010006536.1:0-13497 GCA_905250885.1 Didymodactylos carnosus
CCCAATTCCCGTCGAAGCATCTCCTTAAAAACTTTGTGACTATTCTGAAGTGCCAAGGGTGAAGGGAGATTGTTCCATTCTTTAGATGTTTTTGGTATAAAAGAACTACGAGTAGTTTTAAGCTTAAAGTTTGTAATTACTACCCGTCTGTTATGTCCTCGGCATAAAGTCTGACGAGTGGTAAGAGGTGAGATAAGCTTGTGGGAAGAAATAGGGCTTCTACCGTGATAGATTTTATGAAAGTAAGTGAGTGTGTAATATTGACGACGCACTGATAAAGACAATAGATTCAGTTTTTTGAGAAGAAAGTCTGGAGAACTTAAATAGTCTTCCGATCGAGTTAAAAATTTTATCAGGGGTATTCAAGGTCATAGCGAAGACGTATAATTTTGAAATTTTATTTTAGACCTTTCTTTAGAGAGTTATAGGAAAAAAACCGAAAAACATTCAAAAACCAAGTTTTTGAATTTTAGAAACCCTATAACTCGCTAAAGAAAGATCTAAAATTCGAAAACTCATCGGAAAATTCTGAAAACGTCTCATTATGTAAAAAACACCTTCTTCTATCAGACTATGCGTAAGAAAAATTTTGAATGTACAGAAAAGGAGCGAAAAGCTTATGAAACTAAAAATTGATTATTTTAGGCTTTGAAGAAAAAACTTCAAAACTGCATAACTTTTTGAAGAAAGGTCGTGGAGTGCTGGGAGTGATCTCATTTTGTAGCCCGCACTTTCCTCTACAGCTATGCTCAGCTCAAAATCCGAAATTTTTTCAAAAAAGAGGGGGAGGCACCCATAAATGGGCACACATTCGTTGCCACCTACAAGGAATTCATCAATTTGACCTCTCAAAAAAGTTCTCATAACTGCTTTATCTCTCTCTCTTTCTCTCTTTTCAAATGTCATATTTGACTTACTATTATTTTCCAAAAAACTATCTTCTAATTTTTCCATAATTTCTTTAAATATTGTTGTAAAATCTTTAAATACTTTACTATAAATATATAATAATGTTTGATATAAATTATATTTTTTTGCTACATGAATTATTTGATCAATATCAAGACATGATACGTCAATACGCGTTAAACATTGTTCCAATTGATAAAAATAACCTGAATATATCAAAGTAAACATTAACATCATATTTAATAATTTTAAAAAGATATATTACCTTGTTCAATGTAAAAATTAACAAATTCTTTCATAACAATAGGTGTTATTGAATCAAATCGTGCTTGTAAAATATAGGGTTCTAAACATTGTAAATAAATTCCATGTGCTATACTATCTTTTGAAAATAAATCATATATTTGACCGTATAATAAATCTAGACGATCCATTGATAAACAATAATCAATTGTACGTGGTAATACTTTTTTAAAATGTTGTTGTAATAAATCAATTTTACCATGTTGTGGACATTCAAAATTTAATGCCAATTTTAAATAAGAATTTAATAATGATACCATTTTATCACTTATACATTGACGACCTTTTTCTTGATCAATTGGTAAACCTAAAAATGAAATCAGTTGATAAAAATATTTTCCATTATCTTTCGCTTTATAATCTTTGTATTTAATTTTAACTTTCTATTTTTCGATATAATTTATAAAGTGTTTCTAAATTTAATAATTACCTGTCAAACCTTTAGCTTTTCCAATGTACATTGAATAGCCTAATTCTAATGCTTGTTCATATTGATTTTTCTCATTTTCAATATAATAATCAATACGTTCGTTCCAAGTTCGTAGTTGAAGTTCATATAAATTAGTTGTACCTAGTAAAAATACACATCCTTGACTTGTAATAATTGTGGAATAACATGCATTTTGTCCAGCTGATGCCAAAGCACAACTAACATTGCCACCAGTTGCCAATGATCTGAAGAATGATGTATTATAAACAAGTTGACAATATGATAACGATATACATTCTAATTGTTCTTCTGAACGTTGATCACTAAACATATAAGAAAATAATAGAATATTATATATCTAAGAGAAACAGAGAAATTTACATAATATGTAAACGTTCAGATATATCAAATAAAGCAAATACACGTGCATTTAACCAACAAAATGATTTAATTTGATAATTAACATCAATCTGTTTCAATTGAGTAATATGTACTTCATTATCATGAATATGTTGAATCTAGAGAGAAAAAAAAATAATCATCTATAATTTATATATGATGAAAGTAATTTATAATATTACCTGAAAAAAAGTACATTGTTTATCTCTAACAGCTGCTAATACAGGATCAATACATTGTGTTTCATTTCCAATATTAATAATTATAAATTGCCATTTAAGTATGGGTAAAGTTGATGAATTTCCTAACATTCGATGTATACGTAATATTTTAACTTGTCCATGTAATTTTAATGCAATGATAAATAATTTTGTAAATGTAGCTAAAGCAACAATATACATTGACTTTAATGGATGTTGTTTTAATTTTTCAGTTGTTTCAGTAAATATCAATGGTTCAATACAACAGACTTCACCTCGACTACCACTAAATAGACATTTTGATTGATAATCACGTTTAATATGTCGAGTAAATTGCATAACATAAACACTTCCACTACTATCACTAAATAAGGCAAGTGTTGGATCATGTGTATATTTAACATGTAATACAGCTGTGTCAGGTAAATGACAATCGGATATATTTCGTAATATTTTTCCATTTGTACAATCATACATATGAATTCGTCCTCTAGCATAGCCTACTAATAAACGTGTACAATCATAATTGAAGTTTAATGCTGATACAGCACCATTTAAATTCATTGGAGTATTTAAACAATGTTTTAATTTTTGTGTTCTATGTTCAAATAGTAGTACACAACTTTTTGTTGTACCAATAGCTAGAAGACGATTTGAAATAACATCAATACATGTAGGATTTCCATAACTTGTACGTTCCATACACAATTGAAGTTGATTCGATATTGTATTTAATTCTTTTACTTTTATTAATGAACCATGATTTATTTGATCATGTTGGGGTATATCGAGTTGAGGAATATCAATTAATGAATTTGATAAAGAATCGAGTGAAATGTTAGATAATGCAGAATTATAATCATTTGTTAGAAAAGAATCGAGAGATGATGATAATTGAGATGATGGATGAATATACGAGTTGATTAATGGTACGTCTGATGTATTATGACTACTGTATGATGATGATGTATGCTGTTGATCATTTAATATACTTTCTAAACTTGGTAAAGAATCTAATTGTGGAATATCGAATTCTTTATCATCAATTTGTGATAAATCGAAATCTGATAGTTGAATTAATGTTGTATTAATCAACTGATCATCGGACAGTGAATCGTCCATTAAAATTATGGACGCTTCCGATGAATTTTTTTCCAAATCACTAAAAATAAAAAATTATAATGACTGTTTTCTCAAAATTTACTCTCTATAATATAATGGATAGATTATTTTCTCGTCATTGATAAAACAAAAATACTTTAATACAATTGAAAAAATTTTACTCACTTTTTTTCAATCACTATTTCTGTCATATGATGTTTCGAATTCTATTTGAAAAACAAAATAAAAATTTTTTTTTAACTAACATATCTAAAAATGAAATATAAAAATTGCGAAAAATATATATATTTTCTCTCTCATAATGGTTTGTAGAAAAAATGAAGAGTGAAAGCAAAATGTTTAAAGTGTATACAACTCTGCATTTATTGTCCTTTCTCTAAAATTCTATTCTTATGCGTAATGATCATTGTTGAACAACCATTTGATTTTATAAGAAAATGTGTCTCATTTTTTCAGTACACACACATAATCGTCAATAGTTAAACTATTTCTTCTTGTTCTTTTCCTTCTATTGCTACAATCACGAAGTAGATATATTTAAACAATTTTCCGTACAAATAGTACTCATTTATTATACTCGAAGAAAAAAGAAAAGCAAACATTTATTATCAAAAGTATCCTGTAAATAAATGCATAACCATCTCTACATATTAAATTAATTGAACGAAAAATATTCACATAAATCAATTAAAACTGAAAAATAAACTGTCATGAAATAGCGTTAGGATGATTCAATATAATAAATAACAAAAAAGAAATCAAATAAAAATCAACAAAATAAATAAAGTCTATCTGCCAAAAATTTGGTTCATAGTAGAATTTATCAATTTTTATTAAATAATTAGTGTAAAAGAAAAACAATTTTTGTCAAAAAAATCTATTGCTTGTAATCATAATCTTAATCTTGAGTAAGCGATTTTACATTTTACTTTTTCGTGTACGGATAAACATTTTTGCGATTTAATCAACTTTTCGCAATACTAATTATTCTTCTCTATTTTAAAACTCAATTGTATCCAGTATTGTAAAATGTTTACTAAAATCAATGTTTAGCAATGGCGTTTGATTTTGACGAGCTCCCCAAATCGCAGCACCTAGACAAAATGGAAAGCGGTGTTTACAAAAATGTATACATTTAAATTTCTTCTACAAAGTAATTACCAATGGCCGCAGGCGCTGTCAATTGGACTAATTCAATCTTTTGAAATGGAATGATTTTTGAGCTTAATAACGCATCAATGAAACCTTATAAATAACATCAACAAAGAAATAAACAATAGAAAATAAAATTATTTCACTCTCACCTGGTTTCAAAAATTTCCAACTTTTAAACACAGAACCATTTGCAATCACTTTCAATGTGCCATCTTCGTATAATTGCTGAAAAAAGAAAAAGAACTATGAGATTATTTTACTACATAGTTTATATGATATTAGTGAAAATGAGGTTTTCGCTGTATGTGAGAGTCTAAAAAGCCGTTCGGTTTCACACCGTGTCAATAGTGTAAAAAAGGCAAGGGAGAAAAAAGCGGACTCCTGTGGATTGCTGTCTAGAAGTCTCTATTATCTATTTCAAAATATAATGCACTCCAACGTTTTCTGAATATTTAGAGACTTGCGGTTTCCAGTTTTTTAAAGCAGACATCAGAGGACATCGATCTATGCAGGAATTAAGCTTACCATGGGACACCTTTCAAATAAAAAAAAAATCTGAGTTTGCCATTCTAAAAATATCTAAAAACAAAAAAACTCATGGCAATGTTGATTTTTCGAAAACAATTGAAGATCCTAGTGAAAACCTATACTAGACGAAATAACTCATAGCTGCCTGTTTTCACGTAAAAATCAGAAACTTCATAACTCAGTCAAAATCGATTCGAACTATGTCAGAATATCAAGGTATACTCTATTTTATCTACTCTATATCATGCAATTAAATACTACTTTTAAAAACCAATAGAAACTACTTTTCAAGAAGGATTTCTAGGGGTCTTCAAAAGTCAGAGAATATTTTTATTAAACTTAGCTAGACAGTCATATTGTACATATAAAATAGAGTATACCTTGATATTTTGACACGAGTTTATTTATATTATGTATATTTTGCTTTTAGAATGGCAAGCTCAAGGTTTTTGATTTGAAAGATTCTCCATGGTAAACTTAATTCCTTCATAGATCAATGTCCTCCTGTATCTGCTTTACGAAACTGAAAACCGCAAGTCTCTAGTTATCATCGTTCAAACGTTATTCGGAATGCATTATATTTTGAAACAGATAATAGTAATCTTAACATTAGCCACTTCCTACGTAAAATGCCTCAAATTAATAACTAATTTGTAGACAAAGAGCCGATCAACGACACAACTCATGCTTCTCCTGTCAAGATGAATACACGCTTTGTTAAATATACATTACTTTGGATCGTGAATAATAAATAGATAAATATAAAAGCATTTCGTATAAGGTAGAGCTAATTCAAAAATCAGGTGAAATTTTTTTTGAATTTATTATACACCATCATTCGATAGACTTTTTCGAGCTGATCAAGAATATGTATTTTTTAATTTTTCGAAATGTTTCGTTCATGTCGAAAAATTGAGAAAACTCGAACGACCTCAAAACTCAAAAAAACGATGATGTTCAAAAAAGTTTTTGAACAAAACTCGATCAAATGATGCATAATAAGTTCAAAAAAATGTTCACTTGATTTTTGAATTAGCTTCACCTTATAAAAGGGTAGAAAAACCACAATTAAACGGCAATAGCAGACAAAAAAAACTAACTTTTCGAGTGTACGTATGAAAGATAAGATTAATGTCGAACTAAAAAATTCGTATTCCAAATTAAAAATTAATAATGCTGATAAATATTTACACAAACAGTCCGCAATTTCGCTGTTAATAGACAAAAATTATCGTATATCAACACATAGATTGTCTCGAGTAATTCAAACAAGAAAAAAGAAATAGGAACAATTCACCTTTTTTTCTATTTTGTATTTCTTTGTGGAAATAAATAGTGTGTGCTGGGTATTCTTAGCTGTTATTTGGGTGGCACAAAGACGAATTAGCTAAGCACAAACATTAGAATACTTAAAATTGAGTAGTTTCACACAGTCACTTGTGGACCCCCGTGAACTCCTGTAGACTCTCATGGATTCTATGGACTCCTGGAGTCCGTTTTTTTCTCCTTGAAGAAAGGTCAGGCTGTTTTACAAGATTTTCATATTGCATGACATCGATCAAAGAAAATGTACACTATCGTCTCACTTTACAAATCCAATTTTACACTATACAGATTACAGTTACACTCAGTTATTGATTTTAATATAATGGAAAAATGGAAGATGGTACATTAGATATTAGCAACGTAGTCAAAAGTATATGTCAAAATACGATATCCATAGAACTGTTTTCGAAATCTTTTTTTCAATCGGAGGAAAAGCGGTACAGTTTTATTATCATAAAATCTCATATTGTACCGTATCTACCATTCACCTTTGATATCTCATGCAAAATATCAATTTTTAAACAGAAATCTTATGTAAATAAGTATTTATCTGTGAAAGAATGGTAAAGATGTAACATAAGTAAGCAGTAATGATTCAGTATTTCAGTAGAAATCACATCTTTACTTATTAGTTACTGGATCAAATACTAAGAGCAAGAACATAATTAATACCTTATTTATATAAGAAGAAATTGCTCTTAAATGTAGACCAAGCATAAAACCAGCTTCGCATAAAATTTCTATAGATGCGTCATCACTTTGAGCACTAGCTACTACAATAAACGAGATAAAATAAAAAGATATAGCAAAATTTTAAGATAAGAGCTAAATGGGAAGACAGAAACAATATACGTACATTCTCCAATAATTTGAGAAAATCGAGCACTAAATAAAATAGATCATATTATAAAAGCATATTTTCTACTTAGAAGTTACACGATGACTATTGTTTTGATTTGAAATTTCTAAAGTATCGTTTTTCAGAAAAGAAAACTGTTCGACCCTAGCTTCATGCAAGAATTAATTTTGTGTTTTAATAGTTTAAGTTTCAGAATGCTATAATGAGAATTTATATTCTCGATTTCGTTCTAGCTCAAGATTAAAATTTAAATCAACTGTTGTTAGAAAAACATTTTCTAAACAAAAATAGTTTCTAAATATTCAGCCTCTAGTTTTTGTAAAAAAAAAGAATACCATTAGATGACAGACTTGGCGAGATTTTGGCAAGGATTAGCAATTTTACAAAGTTAATTACATATACTTACATGGAATCTTTTTGAAAATCTTTATAAAAATGACTTAACAGTTGGCTCATTTCTGTTATCTAAAATGAGACATAATAAACTTACCATTAGTAGTTCCAACAATTAGATAATAATCATTACTTGAAAGAAATTTTGTATTTCTCCTCTAAGGCGTGTTAAATCATATCGAGACACTTTTAAATTATCTTGATCATCAATCACTTTTTTAATGGCACGTTGTGTAATCCAATAACCTCCAGCTTCATCTCCAAGTAAATGACCCCATCTAAACAAACAGAGGTTTTTCAACATTTATGTCAATCCAGAATAGTCTTTGACTAATATTAGTTTCCTTCAATCAAAATCTCTCTAAACTAACGAGGAAACCTCGCCAAATATACTCTCATTTTTTTAACAAAATATAGTAGGCTGTAGGTAATCGACCATGCTGATTTCGAATATGATATTCATTTGGGTTCATAGGCCTTTCCTAGCCGATTTCTAGAAAACCAGTTTCTAGAAACCTCGAAAAATTCCTAAAACCTTTTCTAAATAAGTCACGATTGTAGCCCGCGAAATTCGGATCAAAATGAGACGTCTCCAGCTCTACACGAACTTTTTTTGCAAAGTTATAGAGTTTATAGGAAAAGCTCTAAATGTTCATTGTCACCTCAGAGCTACAGAAAGAAGATGGAAAAATGAATTTAGGGCTTTTCTTGTAAACTCTATAACTTTGCAAAGAAAGGTCGTGTAAAGTTGGGAGACGTCTCATTTTGATCCGAATTTCGCGGGCTACAATCGTGACTTATTTAGAAAAGGTTTTAGGAATTTTTCGAGGTTTCTAGAAATCGACTAGGAAAGGCCTATGAACCCAAATGAATATCATATTCGAAATCAGCATGGTCGATTATCTACAACCTACTATATTTTGTTAAAAAACGAGAATAAATTTGGGGAGGCTCCCTCGTAAGTTACTAGATTGATTTATAATATAGAATGGTACAAGTTAACAATAATCTCTTTTACAATCTATAATTAGACAGAAAGAAATTATTCAAATGTAAATTAATATTTACCCGCCCGCTCGTTTACTAGTACCATCTGGATTATAAACAATACAATTGCTTCCTGTTCCAGCAATGATCACTACGCCACCTTGTGAAATAAAAACAAGTACAGAAATTTACAATAGCAGAGAGAAGTAATAGATTTATCTTTGCTAATTACCATAAGAGGATAAAGTAAACGCAGGACCATATAAATCTTCTCCAATATAAATGTGTTTCGTATCAATGCCGGCTTTTTCAAGTTCTTCACGAATATTATTTTGGGATTCAAGTTGTCCAGCTCCACTCATAGCCATTCCCTTGAAAGCAACTTGATTAATTATAGAATGAACAACACATTCTAAGTTTTTTCCTATGGGTAGCTTCAAGTTTTATCAATAACAGAGCATGACCACCGTCTTAGTAAAAGATAATTCTTCCATGCAACAATTAAAACTACCCATCCATCGAAGAAAAAAGAAAATAATTTCTATTTACCACTGACACAAGTTTTTGAGTATTCATGTTCATTTTGGATCGTACATCGTTGATAAGATTTTTGAGTAAAACAGCAACGTTCTCGAAGCCAAATACCTTAAAATATGATTAAAAACGAATTATTTTATCAAAATATCATCATTTTACCTGCTAATAATTTACCCATGGGTTCGATGGACCAGCTGCAGCTGTGTATTGTACCTTGCCATATTCATCGATCAATACTGCTTCAGTTTTTGATGCACCTCTAGATATAAACAAGTAAAAGAGAATTTACACATAGAATTTTCAAAAGAACTCACCCCTCAATACCGAGAAATAGATGCTCTTCTGTCATGGATGGAGGAGAAAACAAATATCTACAAATTTAGATCTTATAAATATCAGATGAAACCGCTTAACTTTCGTCATTACATAGTAAATGTTCATAGTTAAATCAATAATATATTTTTTTCGAACGCTATAATATTTGGTTTATTATGTCATAGAAAGACAGTTCATTCTTCATATCGGCTTATGAACATAACATAATTGTGCCTTCTCGCTTCATTTTTGTTTATTTTTCATTGAAATTGCCATGAAAAAGAAAAAGAAAAGCAAACAACGACGATAAAAGAATGAAATAACGATGAGATTAGTTAAGAATAAAACATACTATTACAAACGCAAAAAATACATATACGCACGACAAAAATCTGAATAGCTCAAAATAAATGAAATTATACGAAAGACAGGCAAACAAACAAACAAACAAAAAATTGAGATGTTTTGCAAGAACAAAAAATACTACTACTCAACCAAAATAAATGTTTAGCACTTTGATAAGATTTAAAATATCTGGGTATAATTGAATATCTACCGACTGTGTAGCAGAGAAGAAACGGTACCCAACGCTACGTTTTTTAAGACTATTTTTTATTTCAAAGATAAAAACATTCACACACACACGCACATACACTAACATATAGAGACAACAAAAGAACGAGTAAAAAAAAGTTGATAACAGTTTTGACTATCATCTATTATATGAATTTAAATTGCCTGGATAAGACTGTGTTGAAGACATTGGAGATGAAGATGAATAATGTTGTTGTGCTTGTTGTTGATATGACGGATGGCTAATAGATGAAATCGACTGTGATGTATGAACACTGTTATTAACTGGAATATTTGACGGTGATGGATTATTGCTGTAACCATTTGCTTTTTTCTGTGAATAATTATCCATATCTACACGATTTTCTAAATAGAATAAACAAAATTTGGAGATTAGAATTTAATGACACTTGCCTCATGGTTTTCTATTACTCAAATGAAATAACTTTAATAAAGACGTATTTTACGTACTTCTGCCATGATATTGTTGATCCTGTTGTTTGTCAACCGTTTGATTTTGTTGATAGTGCTGTTGTTGACGATAATGCGATTGCTGGGACGAACCAGTTTCTCTCCGTTGAGCCGGCGGCGATGGCTGAGCGCCCCTCTGCTCCCATCTTGGCACATTGCTGGACCGATAATACGATCGATTTTGTTGTTGTTGTTGTGGAGCATATTCTGGATTATAATGACGAACTGGTCTAACAGAAACATTGCTGCCTTGACTTCGATTTGAATGTTGCGGTTGTTGTTGATGCTGTTGTTGCTGTTGTAGAGATTGTGTACGGGTCTCTCGATAATGAGTACTGGCGCAAACCTCATCCCAAGCTAAGCATAAAAAGTAGAATATTATACTATAAAATATCGACAAGAGAAATATATATGATGGTAGGCAAAATACTCGAAACCCTTAAATAAGTGCTCGCCGAATATTTTGAAATACGTTCTGACTAAGTTCATAAGATGAATCTTATTTGTGCTATTTGTTAACTACTCATGCCTGTTTGAAGATATTGAACAATCTGATTATAATTTTTGAAACTCAATTTGTCATTTGAAGATTCTGTTAGAGAATTTTTTCTTGACAGTTGTTCCTGATGTTGTAGACGATTTTGTTCACTAAAAAACAATAAAATAATATCAACGTAATACAATCCGTATTTTTTACTTGAATGAGACTCCCATTACCCACCTCTCATTATAGTATTGAAAAGTTTTCTCGCTATCAATCGAATTTGGCGTTGATTGTGTTGACTGCTTAGAAGAAGTTGAATTTCGACGATCATCCAAATCTACAGAGTTTGATGGTGTTGTCATGGTTATTTTGATGAGCAGTATAAATTAATCTAGAAAAAGTCACAGAGGCTTAATGATTACCGATTTAATATTTTCATGCATAAATCAATTATGAGACACTATCCGACATACTTTTTTACGCTAAAGATTCCAAGAATTTAGTGTCTTACACGTAATATGTCGTTTTTTCATGTGACACGGAAAAACTTCATTATTTTTATCAATCACGGACATAGTTCAATTTCTGTATATTAGGAAGAACTGATAGTCATTTGTAGTTTACAAAATGCTGTAAAAGTCCATTTTAAAAGCACCTCTCTTGAGACAGAAAGTAAATGTTCATAATTAAAAACGTTTTTACTCAGAAAAAACTAGGTCGTCCGAAAATTGAGGCGGGAGTTTGAACAATAAATAATAGATTCTAAAAGGCTGTTTCCAGCGTTGACTGTAGGCCAAAGTGAAAGACGAATGTACTATTTGAGGTCAAAAACGGTTAGTGAAAGAATACGAACACATTTGGAATACTGACAACTTAACGAAGAATAGTGAGGATATTCAACAGAATACAAAACGAACAGCAATCTACTTCGTACCATACTTCTACTTGTTTTACACTTTTTCTTTAAGAAAAACGCTTTTCGATAAAAAAACCAAAATCTAGTCTTAAACCTAACAGAACGGAAGGTAAATATTATTTATTAAAGGAAAATAATCGTTCTTAGAAGTTACCTGTCAATAATAGCTGCCAAAAATAGCCGTTGAAATTTGAAAAACAACCGAAAAAAGATTCGTATTCGTCAAAAAGCTACACTTTCATTGACTAAAACAAAATCTATAAACCTAAAGACGATAGATGGCTCTCACTATAACTCACATGGTTTTTCCAGTTCTGCTCGACTTATTTCAGTCAGTAGTACGTAAAAAACTGAACAAAATGACGTACTTTTTATTCTGAGCAAAGTAATTTTGAGAGCGAAATATCCTGATTCAAAATACAGTTCAGTGAAATTTCAGGTTTTTAAAAAATCTCTGAAAAAAAAAAACATCCAAATTAACAGGAAATCGGTTAAACTACCCAGTTTTTGATACTTGGTTCAATGAAATCAAAACTGTAGCTTAGTCTATCATCGTTAAGTAAAAACTCAGGTTTTAAAATATTTTGACTTTTATCAGAATTAAACATATCTCAGAAAGTTTAGTTGCCCCACAGAAAAACTCCGAATACGGATACAGCGTAGAATTTTACCTATCTGAGATGATTTTCAGGATATGGTTTAAAACCGACTTTTATTGGCAGGTAACTTCCAATAATACCAGAAAATTCACTCACTCACGTTACAGGACTTCTTTTATTTGACGCGGTTCTCGACGTATGGCGCTCATCTTTCAAAAAGGCTGAACATACACCGTGTTTGCTTATATCATTGAATGAACTGATCGATTCTATTCATTTTTGCACATTCTATCTGGTGTATCTATGTGTACATTAGATGTCAGGAGCTTCCAGTTAAATTTGTCGAAATATGCAATAATATGGCGTCTAAACACACATTCTAAACAAAAAATGCGACTTAAGATCAAGTTTAGTCACATTAATGTGTCAAGTCGCATTTTTTTTAGAGTGCAGATATGCACTGAAGAAAACATTATATTTTATATGGTGTTACAATCCTTCTTCGGTTTTATATCAACAAAGTATGGAGTATGTTCATGCAACTCAATCTCATCATTGATTTCAGATGAACATTCGTTACGCAATTATGAATTTATCAATGGGATTGTCTCTAATCTCACAGATAGTTTAAAAGAACAATTAAAGTCTATATAATAATACCAACATGTCTCATGAATATTATTTTGTAGAACTTGTGTATTTTGTTCGGCTTGTCCACGTAACGCGACACTTCGCTGATCAAGTTTATAAAAAAAAATTTTCCCTTTCGAAAATTTTGAATACATCACTAGATGTAATTTTTAATTCTAAGAACCCGTTTAAAACGCTTTTTTGATAAAAATTGGTTTTTGAGTCTCAAAATCTGTTTTTGAACATTTCAAAAATCGGATTTTCTATTTTTAGCCGAGAAAGTTTTCGAAAAATAAATTTCTAAACATATGGTTTCGTAGAAAATTTAATTCTCTACAAAATGGCGTATTTGGTTTTGAGC